>JBBPBX010060654.1:0-21371 GCA_038048925.1 Garcialebias charrua
CTGACCTACGAGGTTCCGGACTTACGAGCTGGCGAATTTTTGGAAAAAACGCAAAAAATACCAAGTTTTTCTGTGTTTTTTCACCACAGTTCGTTAGCTAAACATGTGGACACACGTTTCCGATCATTTTTATGCACTCGTAAGCAGTTTTTCGATGAAAAACGAGTGTTTGTAGTCGCTAGCAAAACCGTTCCAACTTACGAGCGAAATTCCGGACTTACGAGACACGTGGCGGCCGTTCCGAATTACGAGATTTCCATGTTACGAGCAACTCGTTGTAACGGAACTCGCTCGTAAGTCGGGGACTACCTGTATAGTAGAAACACCGCATCAGAACACTGCAGAAGTCTTCAGCGAGCTGCTCATGATGCATTCTCGAGGTTTCACTTAGAGCTGACTGAAAGCTGTCAATCATTTCAGTAGGCGTGTCAGCAAGTGACCAATCAGCGAGCTCAATTCAAGTCCCCTCCGCGCGCAGCTGCTCATATTACAACAAGGATCTGGAGCGAGAACGCGAGCGTTTGAAAGCTGATAAAAGCCGAGCTATAGCAGCGAAAACATGCGCACAAAATGCGCACGTACAGTGGCGTACTTCATGTACGCTGAGGTGTATTCCAGGCTTTAGTCTGATACAGCATCAGACCTAAATTAGATCCTGTTGTTTCTTGTTCCATCACCCAAACTATTTTCTGCTTCCCAAAATGAAGACAAATAGCTCAATTCTTCACATAGATTGATAAATTAGTCTGGTTTTAAATGGTCCGCTATTAAAGAGACCAGAGCCCTCTGCCCAGTGTTACATCACAGATGGTGCGTTCGTGTGTAATTGGATTTCCCATGATTAAAAACGTCTTGAAGTTCAAAATCACTTTTAAAACAAAATTAAAGTGATTTAGCATTTTGTTTGCAAAAATGAACATATTTAAATGATAAAAGATAATATTTTGAGCAATTTTATGAAAATTAAAAAATCATGTCAGTGGGGCTTTAAATTCTCAGGTAAACTGTTCCACAGCTTTGGAGCAGCAACCGCAAAAGCCCGATCACCTCTGGATTTCATTCTGGATCTGGGGACATCTAAGAGGAACTGGTTGGTAGACCGGAGTGCTCTTACTGGAGTGTAGATGTTAATAAGATCACATAAATATGACGGGGCCAGACCTTTTAAGATTTTAAAAACAAGCAATAAAATCTTAAAATCAATCCGATAGTGGACAGGGAGCCAGTGAAGAGAAGCCAGGACAGGGGTTATGTGTTTGTATTTTTTAGTTGATGTTAAAAGACGAGCTGCTGCGTTCTGGACAGATTGTAAACGATGCAAAGATGATTTGTCTAAACCAACATACAGTGAATTACAATAGTCCAAACGAGAGGTTATAAAAGCATTAATCACCTTTTCAAGGTCTCTGAAAGAGAGACGTCACCTTGGCAATGAGTCTTAGTTGGAAGAAACCGGATTTTAACAACAGCATTTATCTGTTTGTCTAATTTAAAAGCACTATCAAAAATAACCCCCAGATTCCTGACATTGGAGTGGCTGTATGAAATCAAGGGGCCAAGAACATTTACATTTAAATGCGTGATAACAGTTTCTCCTTTTATTGTAGAAGGTAATTTTATTATCTAAAGTTTATTCTACAAGCCATTATATATAAACAAAGAAGAAGATGTGCTCATTTAAATTGTCAATTGGTGTGATACATGTCAAAATGATGTTCTGCTTGCACAATATTTTTGCTGCTGTATGTAACAAAATTGTAAGTGACAACTGGAAAATATTGTCAGCAAGACTAAGTGACAGCTCTTTCCTAAATCATCACTGATCCTGCTTTAGAGTCCAGTGGACAATAAAAACATATAGACTCATTTTAGATCACTCAAGGCTATGAAGGCTGGCTGTTTTTTTTTGCCAAATTTTTGTAAATGATGTTTACAGTTTATTTAGGTCTCTTTCTGTGCATAAAAGTCATGGTGGAAAATACAAATGTGTCCAGTTTTTTTTTCCTTTGAAAGGATTTATAAACAACTTTTTGCCTTTGGTGTTGTAAATAATAATTTATGCTGCAATATCAATATGCTTTTTGTCCCACTATTGTATGAAACACTATAATTTTCTACCCACTTACTGAGATTTGTGTTAGTATACAAGCTCAAACATGCTGGTGTTAGTTTCAGATAAAGAATTCATGTCAGGGTTATGAGTGAAATATTATTCCTGCTATAGATGACAAACAATTGCTGAACCAGAAGGTCTGTCAGCACGGTAGCAACAGTAACTAAGGAGTGGACAAGGATCAGAAGTCGGTTGCGATCCAGATAAAAATCCTTTTCAGAAAGTAATATAGTTGATGAACCATGTTAAACTACAATGACCTGCAGTCAATTGTTCTCTGGACCCTGTGCAGAGTAGAAGATATAATCGTGTAGCAAAGATAAATAAGATGATGCATTGTGACATGTGCTTTAGTGTCAATCGACAGGAGTTGTCAATCAGGGAAAATCATTGACCGTAAACTGACATCACATCCTGACAGAGTTACTGAAACATGATATTTATGGTCCTAGTTTACCTCCTGTGCAAAGATGCCTTCTGGGAATGACAGACAGCAGGGCTGGCTCTTCTCAGATTCTGATTTGTTTCCAACCAGGGTGGATAGTGCTGCAGAGGACACTCACAAACTAACAGGGAGTGTGAAATTTTAGGCTGCAGTGACCAAAAAAGGAAGTAAGGAAGTGAGGTCTGTTTTAGTACCAACTGCACTCTAGTTTTCTTTAAACAGATAGATCTTTTTCTCAATTTGTAATAATAATAATATTAATAAAATAAATGGAGAAAAATAACAAAAATAAAAATGTCCATCTATCCATCCATCCATCCATCCATCATCTTCCGCTTGTTCCAAGGGTCGCAGGGGCAGCAGCTTGAGCAGGGAGGCCCAGACATCTCTTTCCACATCCACCTCTTCCAGCTCTTCCGGGAAGATTCAACGGTCTCTCCCGCATGCCCTGCGTCTTTCCTGTAGTCTCCTCCCATTCAGGCATGCCTGAAGCACTTCGCTAGGGTGGCTTCCAGAGAGCATTCTTGCCAGATGCCCATACCACTTCAACTGGCGCCTCTCGATGTGGAGGAGCAGTATTTCTTCTCTGAGTCTCTCCAGGATAACTGAACATCTCACCCTATCTCTAAGGGAGTGCCCAGCTACCCTGTGGAGGAAACTCATTTCAACCACCTGTATCTGCAGTGTCGTTCTTTTGGTCACTGTCCAGAGTTTGTGGCGATAGGTTAGGGTAGGAACGTAGACCAACCAGTAAACAGAAAGTTTTGCCTTACAGCTGAGCTCCCGCTTTACCACAACAGATCAGCACAGTCTGTAATACTTTAGATGCTGCACCAATCCATCTGTCAACTTCACGCTCCATTCGTCCCTCACTCGTGAACAAAACCCCAATACTTCGACTCCTCCACTTGAAGCAGAATCTCACCCTCAACCTGAATACGGCAATCCACTCTTTTCCGATTGAAGACCATGGTCTCAGATTTGGAGGTGCTGATTTTCATCTGCTCCAGTGAGAGTTGAATATCATGGTATGATGATGCCAACAGGACCACATCATCAGCAAACAGCAGAGACGGAAGCATGAGGCCACTAAACTGGACTCCCTCCGCCCCCTGGCTGCACCAATACATTTTGTCTATACAGTAAATGTTATCAACAGAATCAGTGACAACATGTACCCCTGGCAGAGTCCAACTCCCACCCTGAAGGGGTCCGACTTACTACTGGCAAAGTGAATCAAACTCTTGCACCGGGGACCAAATAGCTCATGGCAACAGGCCCCCAGTCACATACTCATGGAGCACCGCCCACAGTGTACCCTGAGGAACACAGTCAAATGCCTTCTCCAAGTCTACAAAACACATGTAGACTGGATGGGCAAACTCCCCTGACCCCTCGATGACCCTAGTGAAGGTATAGAGCTGGTCCAGTGTTCCTCGGCCAGGACGGAACCCAGATTATTCTTCCTGGATCTGAGGTTTGACCAGTGATTGGACTCACTTCTCCAGTACCCCTGAATAGACCTTACCAGAAAGGCTAAGGATAGTGATGCCCCTATAATTGGAGCACACCATCCAGTCCCCCTTTTTGAAGAAGGGAACCAACTATCACCCCAGTCTGCTAATCCAGTGGCATTTCCCCCAATGTCCACGCGGTATTGTAAAAGCATGTCAACCAAGACAACCCCACAACAACCAAAGCCTTAAGGAAATCAGGGTAGATCTCATTCACTCTCAGAGCATTTTTCATTCATTCAACCTTTATTTAGACAGATAAGTCACATTGAGCCTCGAAGACTCGTTTACAAGTGAGATCTGCTTAGACAGACAAAAAGTAATGAAATTAGACACATTAGGAAATGGAGGCGAAAAAATTCCTATTAAAATCTTTCTTCATACCTGAGAATTTTTTTATAATATTAAAAAACACCTCGCACAAATAAGCACATAGTGACGTAGACATTCTGCAGGGGGGGGAGACACCGAGAACGATGAGCAATGTTCATAGATGCTCTCGAGGTCACTGTAAGAGTTCTGATAAGGATGGAATAATCAACAGCTCCCTCCGATGAGATCCGTAAACATTCTCGAGGATGTCGGGGAATGGCCAAGGTCAACTAATGAGAATCCAAGAGTCCTGAAATGATGACAGAATGTTTATTCAGCTGGTTCACGCTGGTTGACGGCGGAGTTCCCCGATGGGTGGGGGGTGAGCGTCAGATTACATGTCCTCCAGGCGTATTCAGATAAGGTGGCCTTGAAGGCCAGCCAGGGAGGCCAGATTCAGATAAACACACAATTGTTTTGAGTACAGGCAGAACATAATGACATCTACCTTGAGTCTATGTTGGTCCAAAAGATACTGAAAATGTCCAAAATTATGTGGCCACACACCGATGGAACATACCTGTGTAAAAATCCCCGAGATCTGATCCATTCTGCCCAAGGCAACTGAGTCTGGGTGCACAGGCAAGAAGAACCAAGCCATCACAAAGGCAAGCAGCGTGATCGTGTCTCAATTTGCTGCTGACGACTTCCTTAATTGTAGATAAAACCAGCAACCAGCTGAATCCAAAAAGCAGGAACCAGTTATCATAAATTCAATTAAATATGCATCCTTTAGGTCCACAGATGACAGCAGAGATAGACACTTCATCAAGTCTTGAAGTCGATGAGATATCCAGCTGTGTGCATGCCAACATGGCAAATCGGTTCGCCTAAAGCCTGTCTTCTCTTTGAAGAAATGTTATCAGATTGTGTAGAGGGACCAACTGACCAAATATGTCCATAGTTTTTTTGTTCGGAAGATATGCAAGAGAGGCTCAGAAGCAGTTTCACAGACAGACAGAGCAGCAAAGCAAAGCGGCGTGGGAGGGGGAGCGTCTGTCCTCGGCAGAAGCTTAGAGTAGAATGCCATGGTTATGGACAGACCATAAATGGGGAAAAAAGTCAGAACAAAGTGAGTCTGTTGACAAATAATATGCTCAGGCTCAGGCTGCTGTTGTTAGAGAGAGAGAGAGTCAGAGAGTCAGAGAGTCTTTATTGTCATTTGCATCGCATGTGGTACATGTGATGAAAACGAGATTATGTACACGAGGTCCCAGTTACATCCAACAACAAATGAAAGAGAAAAACAGTAATAACATCTAGAATTAACTAAGAAAAACATCAACTAGTAATACACTAAGCCTAATATAGTGGGAATAAACAGCAGCACGAACATGAGTTTGTATGAGCAGATGGTCACAGATGAACACAGATGAACACAGCAACAAGAAAACAGATCAGCATCAGTATGATGTGATATTTTGCAGTGTTTATTTTTTATTTTATTTTTATTTATTCATGAGTCTAACAGCCTCAGGGTAGAAGCTGTTCCTCAGTCTAGTGGTTCTACACTTGATGCTCCTCAACCTCCGTCCTGAGGGGAGTGGGGCAAAGAGTGAGTGTGCTGGATGAGTGAGGTCTTTCATGATGCAGGTGGCTCTTTTCCTGCATCTGGAGGTATAAATGTCTGTGATTGTGGGGAGACTGACTCCAACAGACTTCTGTGCAGCCTTCACCACTCTCTGCAGAGCTTTCCTCTCTTCAACTGTGCAGCCTCCATGCCACACGTTGATGCTGGAGCACAGGATGCTCTCCACTGCACACCTGTAGAAGGAGGTGAGGACTGGGCTGCTCAGACCAGCTCGTCTCAGCCGTCTGAGGAAGTAGAGTCTCTGATGACCTTTCTTGATCAGGCTGGTGGTGTTGTTGCTCCAGCTGAGGTTATCATTCATGTGTACACCCAAGTATTTGTAGCTGGAGACCACTTCCACTGCAGACCCACCTATTTTCAGTGGGGCATGGGTGTGTTTGTTCCTTCTGAAGTCCACAATCATCTCCTTTGTCTTCTTCACATTCATGTGAAGATTATTCTCTTTGCACCAGCTCTCCAGGTGTTCCACCTCCTGTCTGTAGCTGGACTCATCATTGTTTGTGATGCATCCCACCACCGCTGTATCATCTGCAAACTTAACAATATGACAGCCTGGAAGTGTGGCTGTACAATCATATGTGAGCAGAGTGAACAGAAGGGGGCTCAGCACACATCCCTGAGGAGAGCCAGTGCTGAGGGTTATGGTGGAGGAGGAGAAGTTGTGGATCTTCACGGACTGTGGTCTGTCTGTTAAGAAGTCTAGTACCCAGTTACAAATAGAGGGGCTTAGTCCAAGTGTAGATAGTTTGTCTATCAGAGTTTGGGGGATCATGGTGTTGAAGGCAGATGTGAAGTCCACAAAGAGCAGACGCACGTATGAGTCCTTCTGATCCAGGTGGGTGAGAGCAGTGTGGACCACGGAAGAAATGGCGTCCTCTGTTGATCGGTTCTCACGGTATGCGTATTGATGAGGGTCCTCATTGATGTTGACGGTTGCCTTGATGTGGGACATGACCAGTTTCTCAAAACATTTAGCGACTATCGGGGTGAGGGCCACCGGTCTATAGTCATTCAGACCAGTCACTGTGGAGCTCTTTGGGACTGGGATGATGGTCGCGGTCTTCAGGCAGGTGGGAACTGACTCCAGTGCAAGTGAGGTGGTGAAGATGTCAGCCAGCACCTCACAGAGCTGGTCCGCACATTCCTTCAGAACTTTCCCTGGGATGTTGTCTGGTCCGGTTGCTTTATGAGGATTAATCTTTCTGAGACTGCCTCTCACTTCTGCTGCGGACACCCTGAGATGCTCTTCATCTGGTGATGAGGTGAGTCTGGTGCTAGCTGGTCTGTTTGGATCATCAAAACGTGCATAAAACTTATTGAGGGCATCAGGCAGAGATGGGTCCCTGGGGCATTGTTTGTTTTTGCCTTTGTAATCTGTTATGCATTTAATACCCTTCCACATGCTCCGTGGGTCTTGTGAGGTGAACTGTCCCTCGATCCTCTGTGCATACGTGGCCTTGGCCTTCTTAATGCCATCCTTCAGTTCATTCCTGCTCTTTCTCAGCTCCACTTTATCTCCTGACTTGAATGCAGTGTCTCTGGCTGCTAGCAAGGCGTGAACTTCTTTATTTAACCAGGGTTTCCGGTTCGGGTAGGATTTCACATATTTTTTTATGGATACATTTTCAGAGCATGTACTGATGTAACCCAGGACTGAGGAAGCGTACAGTTCCATGTCCACTGAACTTCCATCAGTGGCTGCTTCTCTGAAAACAGACCAGTTTGTCCTCTCAAAACAGTCTCTCAACATGGGGGAACTATCTTGAGGCCAGATTGTTATTTCTCTTTGTTCCGGCTTTGAGCGCCTGAGTGGGGGGAGTTCTCTTGGGGCCAGAATCAGAGAGTCGTGGTCGGAAGCTCCGAGCGGTGGGCGTGTCTTCGCCGTGTATGCCCCCTTTACATTTGTGAAGACTTGGTCGAGCGTTTTATCTCCTCTCGTAGCTGTGAAGACGTTCTTATTGAAGGCTGGGAGGGAGACTTGAAGATCAACGTGATTGACGTCCCCGCAAACAATGAAAAGCCCCTCAGGATATTTACACTGCAGCGAGGTGAGTAAGTCATGAATTTCTCCCTGGGCGTCATTAGCATTAGCATCAGGGGCTATGTAAATAACGCTGATTAAGATCACTGAATAGTCACGTGGCATATAGTGCGGCCTACATCTTATTGTGATCAACTCCACGGCAGCTGAACAAGCTCTTTTTATCACAGCACAGTTCGTGCACCAATCTTTAGGCCGGATTGATTTACATTATTAGTATTTTACGTATATCTTAGATCATTTAGCATACTGTTTGGAGTTTGTGTATATCTCAGTGTGTATTTTAGATCCTTATTTTAATGTTTCTTTCATATTTTATGCGTTGCTGTTTTTGGGTGTATCTGGGACACCATGTACATAATTTTGTTCCACCTCATGTATCACATGTGGTGGAAATGCCAATAAAGTTAGCTTGACCTTGACCTTGAACTTGACGTAAAATGGGTACAAATGGTCGTGGTTTGTAGCTAGACAGAAATACCAAAGTTTTCAAACATCTCTGCTTTCAAAATCTGAAAATTTTCCCCCACACCAAATACCTTATTTGCATGTGCAAGTGCAGCAAAAATTGCCAGTTTTGCAAAATATCTGTCTAACTGTGCAGGGTTTTTGTCCTTTACTGTTACTTATGTCTATAGAAGAGCAGTTGTTTTTTAATAAAAGCCATGAAAAAAAAATATATATATAATGCTTTCATTTTATTTTTTATATGTCAAAATAGCTGTTTGCTAATGCAACATTTTTTTTAGAAGTCTTTATTCATTTCACAACAAAATTATAATACATAACATAACAATTAACATATCTTTAACTACAAAACATAGTATATATAAAATGAAAGGCAGCAGATGAAGAAAAAAATCTTATAATATCTGCTCCTTTGTTATAAATAAACCATTCAAATAAACATATTCAAAAAATTGCCAAAACAAGTAAATAACTCAAGCGATATTTCAAATATCTAACACTTTTCATGAAATACATTCATATATATATTTTTTAGCATATGGACTTTTACCAGTTTCTTAAATATTGAGATTGATTTAGCTTCCTTAACAGCTAACTCTAAATCGTTCCACAGTCTAACACCTTGAATTATGGTAGATCTTCCCTTCAAACTGGTTCTGAATTGCGGTTTAAGAAAAACATCTTTCCCCTTAAGATTATAATTACTGGATCTTTTCACATAATTATTTTGGATATTAGAAGGCAATGCATTATGATGCGCTCTATACATAAATGACAAGATGTTATAATCCACTAAATCAGGGAACTTCAAAAACTTCAATTCACAAAATAATATATTAGATGGATGACAATAATGTTTACCCTTGATAATTCTTATAACTCTCTTCTGCAATATAAAAATGGGCTTTGTAATTGATTTACATGCTTTTCCCCAAACATTAATACAATAAATTAAATGTGGCACAACAATTGTATTGTACAACAAACACAAAGCTTTATCATTCAGTAGATACCTGACTTTATAAAAAATTGCAAGATTTTGATATTTTCATTTTAACTGAATTTATGTGTTGCTTCCATGATACTTTATCATCAACGATGACACCCAAAAAATTTACCTCATATACTCTAGATTTCTGAATTGTCAATCTTGAATGAAACATCAATATTTTTATTTTTATTGCTAAATCTCATATAATTAGTCTTATCTAAATTTAACTATACTTTGTTGAGTCTAAACCAATTTTGAATTTTATTAAACTCAATCATCATTAATTTCAATAACTGTTCAATATTCATACCAGAACAAAAAAAAGTTGTGTCTTCTGCAAAAAGAACACATTTAAGGAGACTAGACGCCTTAACCAAATCATTTACATACAGGATGAACAACTTTGGACCAATTACAGATCCTTGAGGAACTCCACATGTAATGGTGCTGTAATCCGATCTTATATCATTTATCTGCACAAATTGTTTCCTGTTATTTAAGTAACTGCACACCCACTGCAGAGTCAATCCTCTAATACCATATTTAATACAAGGAATAAGACTGTGGAATGGTTTGGAACCTGATATTAAAATTGCAAAATCAATACCTATATTTAAGAAAATGATTAAAATAAAAATTTTGAACAAATATTCATAAATTAGATCTTGTACAAACTACTATATATGGTATTATGTGAGAAATCATTTATAATCTTATTTTTTGTGATTGCTGTTTGAATTGATTGTATGAATTAATTTTGTTGAAGAAGGGGCAGATACGACAAGATTTTTTTCTTCTTCTGCCTCCTTTCATTTGATGTATTTTTGATTTTATATTGTGTTTTTTGTAAACAGTATTCTTGTGTTTTTAAATTTTGAAATGAATATATTGCTTGATTGATTTATTGATTGATACCATATTTATACAATTTCTCAAAAAGAATGTTATGATCGACCGTATCAAACGCCTTTTTTAAGTCAACAAACACACTCACACAATACTGTTTTTGGTCCACAGCAGTTGTTACTTGTTCAATAAAATCCACAAGAGCCATGGATGTTGAATTTTTTGCTCTGAAACCATATTGGCTATTGGTTAAAATATTTTGTTTTTCAATAAATTGGTCTAATCTGTTACTAAATAATTTCTCCAATATTTTAGAAAACTGTGGTAACAAGGATATCGGTAGTTTTGCTTATTTAAAAAAGGATATAACATTAAAGTCAAGCAATGCATGCTGCCATCAACCTTTTTAGGAAAAGTTCTGCTTTTTTCATCAAGTCAACGCAAAATTGTATTCCATTGTCCTTGTGCTATACTGGCCTACATGCATCTACCGGTATTATTTATTTATTTATTTATTCAAACCCCAGCAGCTGGTTTCCTCCATTTCAAATGATGCAACACAGTGGTAAACATGTTTGTTCTATATTTTCTATTTTATATTGTGACATTGCCCAAAAAAATAAAAAAAAATAAAGCACTTTGAAATTACAATGAGCATACAGTTTATTTTTAGAAAGACTGTTTTGAAGTTCAACATCTTGTAGTTGACCTATTTTTTTTTAACAAATATGAGATTTAAATAGTTAGCAATAATTGCATTTTTTAAGACAGATACTTGCATTTTATTTTAAGATAAATTTTGAAAGTTTTTCAAAATAGCTTAAAACTCAGAAAATGAATTGTGTGTTACAAGTGGCACTTACAGATAGATCTTGGTGCTTGTCTCACTAATACACTGTTCGTTGAACCTTGAAGTGACATGTTTCATTTTGACTAATTGGGCAGAACTTGCTGCTAAATTATTCACAGTCTTTTCAATTAATGGCGTTAAAATCAGTTGGTGGACAGAAGTAAAGGAAAGGGGAAAATTCTGCATTTCAAAAGCAACAGATGAAACAAGAAGACATGCAGACAGGATATCATCTAATAGGCTTTGAATATGTAGGAGACCCCCCATCTACCCCCGGCCTCTCTCTGTCACACAGAAAACAGACAGGAGGCCAACTGAAATATCATGCTTGTTTGAAAGCTGTTGTGCTAATGGCAAGGTGTTAATTAACCGAGGCGTTTGCCCGAGAAGGGACGCTACCATCAGCAGGCAGAAAGTGGCAGAACTCGATGATGAAGCCTGCTCTTTCTCGGGACTTAACTCTTCAGGGGACAGAATAAAAAGCTGAAGGGTCGACCTAGAGGAATCCTCCCCCACCTCTAGCCCACTGTAAAAGCCACATCACCGCTCTTGTTGACATTTTGCTTTCCAAAACGACTCATTTTGACTCTGTAATTTGAGTCTACATACCTTTTCCATCAAGTGTGCCCATCACAGTCTCACAAAACACAGTGTGTATGAAAAGAAGCGCCTCCCCCCACACACACACGCATCCCACCTCCATTCCCAGGAGATAAAGCGATAGAGGTGTCACAGTCATAGCCAGTCTCATCCACTTTGTGGTGAAATAACACGTTTACTCTGAAAGCATTTAACCAGCTGCAGTAAGCTGCAGGTAGCATATGGAACAGGTCTGAGTTCCCACCAATCCTCCACCCCGCCCCATTGCTGCTGATGATAGCGTAAATGATCATCACCATGGTAACAAATAGCCAGGATGCCCCACATTGGGTAAGCCACGGGTAGTTAACTGTCATTGTTGTGTGGATTGATGGCTGAGCTGCGTTCCAGAAGACTGACAACATACGCTGCTTTGTGCTCCACTCAACGCTGCCAAAGAATGACTGGAGGCATTAGGAGCTCCTCTGCATCTCTCAGATCCTCAGCTGGGGCTTTATGAACGTCTATGAAAATATCTTGTGTGGGTGAGAAAACAGGCTAATGGAGACGTTCTGCTGGGTTCATAGTTCCATGCTTTCTCATATCCCTACAATAGCTGTTAGTTTACTGATATTAAACAGATCCATATCATTAACTGTGTGTTTTCCCTCGTTGTGAGTGCTGTTCATGTGTAAGATGATACACCACAATGCGGCTGGTTGTTTCTCATTAAAAATGCCTCTGCACCACAGTTGAAGTATCATCAGTGAGCATCTTGGCTCCGTAGGAAAGTATATTATCCATGGTATGTCCCTTTGCTGATGGAATTCTGTGCCTGTTGGCTTGTTGGGAAAGGAGCCATGATTTTAGTTTCTTTTTTGCTTGGGTAGCTCCATCTGGTCTTGGAACCACTGTGCTTTGCCTCTGCCCAGGAGTTCTACATCCTAACCATGTGTTGGCAATTAGCTGAGACACTGGCATGACATCAGGCCACAGTATGGCATTCTCTCTAGGCTAGTCGACTGTCTGTGCTGTCTGTGTGTGAGTGTACATGTTTATGTTGACGTGGGATTCTGTACAGTAGTGCCACAGTTGTTAATAAAAATGGGTGTGACAAAACAGAAAACAGATTACAGTACTGTATATACAAAGTTTTGCCAACACCTAAACATCATTTTAGGACATGCCCATCCTTTTCTCGACAAACTCTTTCCTATTTCTGTTTACAAATGTTTTTTTTTGTTTTTGTTTTTTGTGTGTGGAAATTGTAACTTCATTCATGACCTCTTGTTTTTATTTAAATTTTCCCAGGTTTGACCTGGCAGGACGACATTACTCAGCAGGTCATCTCCAGAGAGCTCTCCAAACTGAGAAGTATCCCCCTCCGCCAGCAGAACTCACCTCCGAGCCGCCTGGCGACGTACGGCAGCTCTAAAAACAGAAAACCAAAGCCCGCGCAGGCTGAGCTGAGCACAAACTTACAGCAGTATCTGGCGGGGCTGGGCTTTTTGCCGCATGCTGAGCTACATCAAACAGGAGACCAGCGAGATGGAGGCCAGACCCAGGTAAGACTCCAATACAGTGCAAAAGCAGCTGATAAATATACGGTATATAGCAACAATTACTGAAATATAGAATGACTTGTGGTATAATTATAAGCAGTGGCGGCTGGTGGTGATATTTTTAGGGTGGGCTAATTTACACACACACACACGTATAATGTACACATACATGTAATGCTGCAGGTTGGATTCCAACAACAGAGGCATCAATGTGAAATAAAGAAAACCCACTGTAAATTGACATTATGTCCTTTTTCAGCACAAAGACAAGCGTAAAACAACCAACCACCAAGAATACCAAAAGCCAAGCTTAAATAGAACCTTTTTCATCCAACTTACATTGCCCTGCATTAAGGGTTTCAACTGTAAAAGATTATTATTTTCCCAGTCAAACAGCTTTGCATAACTGCATCACACTCCTCCACACTCCTTTTCCCTCGTTTTTCAGGACTTTTTCAGGTTTCACAGGTTTTTTCAAAAACTTCTAATTTATTTTACATCTCAGTGTAGGACTACGGTGACAAACTGTGTCTCCTCCGAACAGTGATGGCATAGTTACATTGAAAAAGTAACTTAGTTAAGTTACTGATAAGTCCTTGGGAAAAGTAACTTAGTTAAGTTACTGATTACTTGATTTGGAAAGTAACTAAGTTAGATTACTAAGTTACTTTATTACCACTTTCGGCCGCTAGGGGTAGCAGTACCACTTTCATTTTTTTGTACTTCATTGTGTTTTATGAGTGTGGACAAAGTCAAACACTAAAGCTGTTTAGAAAAAGTTTATGTTGTTTATTTTCTTAAAGGGACAGAAATGTTTGTGAAACCTTGTTTTCGTACCAGTTTGAAGGAGCGGTGTACAATAATTCAGGGAATAAGATTGTGGAATGGTCTGGAAGAAAATGTTAAAACAGCCAGATCTCTGTATATATTTAAGAGATTGTTAAAAGGGATTTTTTTGAAAGAATATGAAAAACTAGCATAAGAATTTATATGAATCATCATTTGAGTTGATGTAGTCTTTAATTTGATGATGTAGTTAACTTTAATCTTTGGTAACTTATTGTTGTATCTTTGGGTAAAAGGGGCAGAGATTATAAGATTATTCTTCATCTGCTGCCTTTCATTTTATTTTGAATGTATGTTTTTTTATTTTTTTGAGTTGTTACTTGATTTTAATGAAATGAATAAAATTTAAATAAATAAATAAATAAATAAATAAATAAATAAATGAAAAGACTTGATTTCTAAACTTAAAAATATTTAGATCACAGATCAAAAGTTTAAACTGAGAGAATGTATCATTTTAAGGAAAAAATATGTTGTTTCAAAATTTCATAGTGTCAACAAATCCCAAAAAAGTTGGGACAAGTCTATTTTTACCACTGTAAGTGGACCCCTTACCATAGCCTTGGCCCCCCCTCGCCCCCCCCCAGCAATAAAAGTCTAGCTCCGCCACTGTTCTGTGCAGCCAGCTCCATCCCGCTGCACAGAACACGTCCCACATTGTCCCACGTTCTGTCCACCCGCGCGCGTGTGGGACGGTTCTGTCCATCCGCGCGCGTGCAGAACACCGTCCCACACACCGTCCCACCCGCGTGCGTGTGCGCGTGCACATAGCGAACTACTACTTTAAATCCAGCTGATAATTGACCATTTCGTGAATTTATTAAGGAAAGGTTAAGCTCAGACACATCTTTGCTATAATTTTTAGCAACAAACAATTGTTTTTACCGTGTTTTTGAAGCTAGACAACACTTCCTCCTCGCTCCATCCGTACATTTGTCAGACTGGGTCAGGTGTCTTTTTTTTTTTTTATCTCTCCCCGACCCGATGCATGAGGAAATAAAATTAGTAGTAATTTTAATCTTGCTTGCCATGGTACCACTACCTACACTAAACCACACCCACATAAACTTGGGCTTGAAGCACGTTATTGTACGTCCACCCTATTAACTGGCTTATTTCTGTGGCATTGGGCTGATCCTGGGCTGATCAGAATTAGCCCCAATGAGCCGCAAACTGAGGGGGCGTGGCGAGAGACGCATGTCAATCATTCTGAACCACAGAGACATTGAATTAAAATGGGCTGTGAAAAGTTAGCCCCGCAGAACAACCCCAGATGGTTTAGCACCAGTTTTTGCTGTAATTTTCACTAAATAAGACACATTATTTTTAAATTCTGTTTATTTTTAAGTTGTTATTTATAAATTGTTTATAATTATATAATTATATAATTATATAATGTTTAACCTGTGAATACCAGGTAGGGCTTAGCCCTACTAGCCCACTTATACCAGCCGTCCCTGATTATAAGACAGGGAAGAGGAAACCTGAGGGAGATTGGAGACTGTAAGGTTGTGGCAGGGGAGAGCGTGGCCAGACAGCATCGGATGGTTGTGTGTAGAATACGACTGTTGTGAAGAAGAGAAAAAGAGTAAAATCAGAGAAGAAGACCAAATGGTGGAAGCTAAAGAAGGAAGAATGTTGTGAGAAATTCAGAGACGAGCTGTTAAAGGCTCTGGGTGGTAAGAAAGAGCTTCCAAGTGACTGGGCTACTACAGCAACAGTAATTAGAGAGACAGGTAGGAAGGTACTTGGTGTGTCATCTGGACAGAGAATGGATGATAAGGAAACCTGGTGGTGGAATAGTGAAGTGCAGGACGCCATTCAAAGAAAGAGATTAGCCAAGAAGAAATATGACAGTG
The DNA here is from genome assembly GCA_038048925.1 of Garcialebias charrua. Lineage (NCBI taxonomy): Eukaryota > Metazoa > Chordata > Actinopteri > Cyprinodontiformes > Rivulidae > Garcialebias > Garcialebias charrua. The sequence continues at coordinate 16,078 of JBBPBX010060654.1, forward strand.
AGAGGACTGAAGAGAGGAGACAGGAATATAAGGAGATGGGACATAGAGCAAAGAGGGAAGTAGCTAAGGCAAAGCAGAGGGCGTACAATGAGTTGTATGGGAGACTGGACACTAAAGAGGGCGAGAAGGACTTGTACCGATTGGCAAGACAGAGGGATCAGGCTGGAAAGGATGTGCAGCAGGTTAGGCTTATTAAAGATGGGAATGGGAATGTTCTAACAAGTGAGGAGAGTGTGATGGGAAGATGGAAGGATTACTTTGAGGAGCTAATGAATGAAGAGAATGAAAGAGAAAGAAGAGTGGAGGTCATAGAAACTGTGGACCAGGAAGTGGGAAAGATTAGTGAGGGTGAAGTCCGGAAAGCTCTGAAAAGAATGAAGAAGGGGAAGGCAGTAGGACCTGATGACATACCAGTGGAGGTTTGGAAATGTCTTGGAGAGATGGCAGTGAGGTTTTTGACTCAAATATTTAATGGAATATTTGAGGGTGAGAAAATGCCTGAAGAATGGAGAAGAAGTGTGCTGGTTCCCATTTTTAAGAACAAGGGTGATGTACAGAGTTGTAGCAACTACAGGGGAATTAAGTTGATGAGCCACACGATGAAGATCTGGGAGAGAGTTGTGGAAGCAAGACTTAGACAAGAGGTGACTATCTGTGAGCAGCAGTATGGTTTCATGCCAAGAAAGAGCACCACAGATGCCATCTTTGCTTTGAGGATGTTGATAGAGAAGTACAGAGAGGGTCAGAAAGAACTCCATTGTGTGTTTGTGGATTTAGAAAAAGCATATGACAGGGTGCCAAGAGAGGAGGTGTGGTATTGCATGAGGAAATCTGGAGTGGCAGAAAAGTATGTTAGACTGGTACAGGACATGTATGAAGACAGCAGGACAGTGGTGAGATGTGCTGTAGGAGTGACAGATAGCTTCAAGGTGGAGGTGGGATTGCATCAAGGATCGGCTCTGAGCCCCTTCTTGTTTGCTCTGGTGATGGACCGACTAACAGATGAGGTCAGGCAGGAATCCCCATGGACTATGATGTTTGCAGATGACATTGTGATATGTGGTGAGAACAGGGAACAGGTGGAAGAGAACTTGGAGAGGTGGAGGTATTCACTTGAAAGAAGAGGAATGAAAGTCAGCCGTAGTAAGACAGAGTACATGTGTGTGAATGAGAGGGAGGCCAGTGGAACAGTGAGGCTACAAGGAGCAGAGGTCACAAAGGTGCAGGACTTCAAGTACTTGGGGTCCACTGTCCAGGAAAATGGGAAATGTGGTAAAGAGGTGAAAAAGAGAGTCCAGGCAGGATGGAGTGGATGGAGAAAAGTTTCAGGAGTGATTTGTGACAAAAAGGTGTCAGCAAAGGTCAAAGGAAAAGTTTACAAGACAGTGGTGAGACCAGCTATGTTGTATGGTCTGGAGACAGTGTCATTGACAAAAAGACAGGAGAAAGAACTGGAAGTAGCAGAAATGAAGATGCTGAGGTTCTCCTTAGGAGTGACAAGGATGGATAAGATCAGGAATGAGATCATCAGAGGTACAGCACATGTTGAACAACTGGGAGATAAAGTTAGGGAGGCCAGACTGAGATGGTTTGGACATGTCCAGAGGAGGGACAGTGGGTATATTGGTAGAAGGATGTTAGAAATGCAGCTGCCAGGAAAAAGACAAAGAGGAAGGCCAAAGAGGAGATATATGGATGCAGTTAGAGAGGACATGAAGGTAGTTGGAGTGAGGACAGAGGATGCAGAGGACAGAGTGAGGTGGAGGAGGATGACTCGCTGTGGCGACCCCTGAAAAGGGAAAAGCCGAAAGAAGAAGAAGAAGAAGATAATTATAAGACAGGGTTTTCATCAAAACATTTTTAGAGACCTGAACATTGTTGGATTTTTACATGGATTACTGAGCTTGAACTTTGGACATTTAGAGACAGTTTTATTTTTTTAGCATATGGGATCATTTAAAAATATCAAGTTTGAAACATTATTTCATAGTACTACCACTAAAGGTGTTTCTATAAACCAGGGTGCCCAAACTTTTTCCCTGAGAAGGCCAAATTTAAAATCTATCAGAGGGCTGCGGGCCAAATGCAATAATACACGAAATGCATATACTTGTTTAAGTAAAGTCCATTTATTTATTATAGTTATTTAACTTTCCATTCCGTGTGAAGAACATTACAGAACAGACTCTGTTGGTGGTGGTGGGGGTCGGGGGGTCCTCTCCCAGAGAAGTTTCACTAAAGTACCGGTAGATGCCATTTCCTGCATTCTGGTGTATTTTACAAAGGTTGATTACAGTAGATTATTATGAAACAAAAGTTGTAAACTCTGCTATTATTGAAATCTCTGACTGCAAAGCATTCGTAATGTAACACCGCTGCAGCTCTTCAGGTAAGCGGTGTTCACTTCAAAACAAATTGAGGTTGCTGATTGGTCAGTTGCTGACATGCCTATAGACTGATTGACAGATGGTGGGACTCTTGCAAAAAAAAGAGAATCATAGATTTTATTGACCCATTTGAGACTGTTGTCATTTATTCCATATTTATTCAATATTTTGGTGACTCTAAGGTTTGAGAACTGTTTCCTTACACAACCCTAATAATAATAATAATAATAATGATGGTTTCTTTATTTTTCAGGGGTGCTGAGTTTACATTTAAAGAGGCTAAAATCACCACTGAAACCAGTTCATACAGTATTCATAATTTACTTTTAAACACTTTGTGTGATTTATAAGTGTATTCTGTCAAAGGAAAATGTTATTCAGTGGCAGGAAGCTGCCGAGGGATGGTAGAAAGTCTGTCAAAATAAAATGTAAAAATATAAATGATTACAATTACCATATTAAAAAAATACATACATTATCTACTCTACTGTTTAATCCATGTAGCTAAATTATGGTAGTCAGGCCGACTAACAATAAAGTCATTGGGTGGAATCAATGAGTGTAAGAACATTGATTCTTCAAAATAAATTTTAATATAGTAATGAGGACAGCGTGGCAGGTCAATTAAAACAGCTTGGCGGGCCAACTTTGGCCCGCGGGCCCCACTTTGGGCACCCCTGCTATAAACTATGAAATCACGGGTTTGTGTTTACTCATAGCTTCTGATTTTTGACTTATCTATAACTAAATGGATGACGGTGTAATATATCATGTTAAATTGTTACAAGGTTAACGTTACCTCATTTTACAACCTGATAATAGTTTTAAAAAAAAGCTACATTATTAGCACCCTAGAATTGACTTTTAGGCATGATTGGAGTTTATTTATGTAGAAAAATGGATAGGTTAAAAACAAAACAAATTGTTTACGATGGAAATTTTTGAAGTAATGAAACAAACAGGTTATAATTATCAGAATCAAGGTTAATCAAATGTCAGCTCGCACACTGCCTGCCTAGAAAACTTTCAACCTTTAAGTACATTTTCTGGATGGTCCCAGGTTTATTGTACAAAACTACTAAGAAACAATAATCCATTTGCTAACCTTTTAAAGTTTATCAAGGGTAAAACTGTTTCATTTATTCAAATGTAAGTTTAGAGCTTAAAATGCATTCTTAAATAAAAATTAAGACCGGTAAAACTAGCTTTTTATATGTATAAAGCAAATAAACACAACAAACCCCATCACATTAATGTTAATTTATTAGAGGACATCTTCCTGTCCTTCCCCCGTTGTCAAAAAGTCGTTTATTGTCTTTTTCTTTCATCATCTCATCTCTTCTTTGCTTTTGTTTCTTTCTTTCTGTCATCTCCTTCTCCCCTACTGAGCAGGAACCCATTTTTTTACACAAAGGTCCTTCATCACTTCTTTACATTATTCACTTTTCATATTTAGGATGGACACTCTGCTTTGTGTGAAATGTGCTTGGAATCCTTCACAGTCGAGCCGCTTCCTGCTGCCGTGTCAGTGCAGCCATAATGCAAAGTTGAAGAGTTCAGGACCTTCCTTATTGATGAAATGAGCTCCTTTGTTGTGTAGCGTGATGGAAAGAGGCAAACATGGTTAGCATGAATGGTAGAGTACCTCCGCCTTGCTGTGCTAATGCCATTAGGGTCTCTTAGTATGCCGAGCTTAGAAAGACTGACATTTTCTCTGTATACGTTTGAAAGACAGAAAATGGCATCGAGGGAGAGAGCTGGTATTAGTGTTGCAGTGACTTGGATAATAATGCTGTTCGGTGCATCAGATGTACTGTATGCTGTGTGCGTGGGCTGTTATGACTCACATAGTAAGAATGATTCCCTGTCCTCACAGGACAAAGTCAAAAAGAGAAGAAAGGACAAAATTGCACAGTTTGGTGCCAGTATCAATCTTAGCTACATTCCCAAATGGCAAAAAGGCTTTTAAACACATTTGTATCGAGCAGTGAACTGTAATGAAAATACATTTTTCATCATATGTGAAATATAAACTCATGTGGCTAACTTTGTCTATTTTATCATCCTATATGAGGAATTACAGTTGCTTCTCAAAGAGCCGAGAGATGTGCTTTGAAAGTTTTGTTGTGCATTGTGGAAATGCATGGAATTACTCTTTGAGTGACACTATCTCATCTTGGATTTCCATAATGCAATTTCCAAGGGCAGTTGTCTTTGATCTGGAATCCCTTTTCATATCCTGCCCCATTTTATTGATCCCAGGTTGCTTGTCATTTTTATTCTAAAGCTTGCAGCATTGATGCTGACCCGGTGCAGCCCACTTGATGTTCTCATGGAGCAATAAAAAGCTCCCGAGGAGTCCAGAACAAGTTGACAAATGATCGTATGAATGTTGCCTCTTCAGCTCTTTGGACGCTTTTTAGTGGTGGCAAGCATAATGACGTTTTTCATATTCTGTCTTAGTCTGGCATGGTCATATTATTTAGCGATTAATGCTGAGGCTGTTGTTAAACAACAGCTAAGGTCTTTTGTGGAAAGATTACTGACTTTAAATGTCTTACCTGTTGTAGATAGTGTTTTAAATAGCTGCAGATTAGAGAAATGTAGTTTAATTCTGACAGGATCGATGAGCCCTCAATTAGTTTCAACAGAGCCGGGATAAATTGCCGCCCTCTTAAAACAACACCAGCTGCAAAAAAAAGTTTTTTTTTGCAGTTTATATAACTATTTAATGAATCTTTACATTTCAATTTCCTCCCATTTCTATTTGTGTAGAATTCTATTTCTGTGCAGTCTGGGGTATTTCTAGCAAAAATATCATATTTCAGCTAAATGTTTTTGTAATGGTAAAGTGGTCAAGTTTAATTTACACAGGTCTATACTTTAAAAGATCTGAACTCTCCCTTT
>JBBPBX010060655.1:0-10379 GCA_038048925.1 Garcialebias charrua
TAAATAAATCACTCGCCAGACAAAAAATATATAAATGACTCGCCTCTTCCTTTGGTGAATGAATGATGTGAATAATTCTGTCAAAACTTTTTAAAATAGTTTGTCTTCAGTAATCTGCATATATACATCTTTTACATTACGGGCGGCCGTGGTGTAGTGGTAATGGCAGTCGTCTCCCGATCGGAAAGTTGGCGGTTCGACTCCCGGGACCCGCACCATGTGTCGTTGTGTCCTTGGGCAAGACACTTAACCCTGAGTTGCTCCCGGTAGGACTGGAAAGCACCTTGCATGGTAGTCTGCCGCCACCGGTTTATGAATGTGTGTAGCATTCAATATATGTGTAGCACTTTGAGATTTTCAGTAATGAAAAGTGCGTTATAAATTGAATTAATTATTATTATTATTTAAATTGCTTCTTTTTGTACATTTTACACATCTGGTAATGCCGTACGTGGAGGAGGAGAGGAAATGCTCAAATTAAAGCTTCTATTGTGTAACAAAATAAACAAAGTTTGTGGCTACTTCTTGCAAACATTCATTTAATAATTTTATTGAACACTACGTGGAGCAATTTTTGTAAAGAAACCACACACATATACACACACACACACGAGGGCACTTCTTAATTGACAGCTGCTAAATTTCTATTTCTAGAGACAAAACTTGTCTCTGCAACTGTTGAATTCTCCATGCGGCATCATCCAGTTGACCTAAGAGAAGACACAAAGGTGGAAACACAAAAAATGTAATAATTGCCATAAAGTATAAGAATACATGTAATAATAACAACTTTTATTTATAATGCACTTTACATAAACAGTACAACAGATCTCAAAGTGCTACACTGAATGAATATTAAATGACAAGATAAAAAAACTATAGTATATAGCTGCTCCTCCTGACTCAAATCATTTCATGTATTTACTGACAACCTCCATCATTAGCAAGTTCAAAATGTCAACGAAAAAGTCCACAAGATGGTTACAGTGTTATTCGCTGCCATATATTTTTTTCTGCAACACTAACCTGGAGAGAGATGGCAGGCAGCGTCGTGATCTTCTGTGATCTTTTTATTATTGGAACAACATGGCACACTGCAATAACAGCGTGTTGATGACTGTCATGTTTGTTAGGTGCTGCTGAGAGAGATGGACAAGAAAAAAGCAAAAAGAGAATTAATCACATCAGAACATGGAAATGGTTTGACATAAAGCTTTTAATTTAATATTAAAAATGCTATTCTAAACAACAGTGTTGTAAGATGTCAGACATTAATAAACATTTTAATGTTACAACACTGACAGGCAGCAGCAGCTCTGTAGAGTTTAGCTACATGTGGCAGCTAGCTGGTTACTTTGCATGATAATGATGGATAATGTTATCACAGCCAACTAACACATAAATACTGTTTTTATTCACGTAAATACAGAAAGTAAACGTTTAAGCATTACATCACTGACAGGCAGCGTTAGTTTCTGTGGCTAAAGTTGCTGCAATGATGGATAACGTTGTAAACCACAACTAACAAACACGTAAATACAGAGTTTATTAACCTTACCTTAAGCTATATCTTGTAATTCAACCTCTATAAATAAAGGTTGAATGAATGAAATTCCGTGAAGTTTCAGACATCGAGGGAGAATCGACCCGGAACCAGAAGTACAGATATGCTGCGTCAAGACCTCTTTTTTGTTCGACTGCCCCCTAGTGGTCTTGATTGAATAATTTTGAGACAAATCTAACAGGCTTCATTAAAAAAAAAATACTCAACCAAAAAACAGGAGGTTCAATCAAAAAAAAATTACTCAACCAAAAAACAGGAGGTTCAATCAAAAAAAAATTACTCAACCAAAAAAAAACTTAGACTTTTCTTTGATTGATTGAATACTACTTTTTTTGATTGAATACAACTTTTTTGATTGAATACTACTTTTTTTGATTGAATACTACTTTTTTTGTTTGATACGATTTTTTTTTTGATTGAATAATTGTGAAACAAATCTGACACCATACTGGAAGACTAATTTACAAGTGAGATCTGTTGGACAGACAATAAAAGTGGTGAAAAATGACACATAGGGTTTTGTAGACAAAAAAATCCTAACACATATTTTACCTCTGCTTGAAGGTCAAAATGTGGTAATGAAAAAAGTCTTGCGCACAAGTACATAATGACGCCGACATTACACAGAAGGGGGGACTCAAAGGTGGGTACTCATGGGGGGGAGCTGCCGAGGGCGGCTAGAGACAAATCCAGAGTCCTGAAATGATGACAGAATGTTTATTCAGCTGGGCTCCTCTGAAAAAGTCTGTGGAATTCCTCAGCAGAAGGTTTGGGAGGTGAGAGAGCATCAGGTTTATAAAACTTCTCAGGCGTGTTGAGATAAGATGGCCTGTCAAGGCCAGTCAGTGAGCAAAATTTCAGATAAACATGATTGTTTTGGGGACAGGCAGAACTTTAATGACATCTACCTTCAGTCTGTGTCGGTCCGCTCACTTCCAAAATGTCCAAATTAAAATGACCATTCCAATGGAACGTGCTGAGAAAATCCCCAAGATCTAATCCATTCAGCCAAAAGTCTGGATTCTCGAGACATGAACCAAGCCATCATGTAAGGCAGGCAGCTTGACCAGGTCCAGATTAGCTGCAGACGTCTTCCTTTTGTGTTGATAGACCAGGAACCCGCTGAATCCAAAAAGCAGGAACCAGTTATCATAAATCCAATTAAATATGAGTCCTTAAGATCCACAGATGACAGCAGAGATAGACACATCATCAAGTCTTCAAGTCGATGAGATATCCAGATGTGTGCATGACAACAGGACAAATCATCTCGCCTATAGCCTGTCTTCTTGTTGAAGAAATGTTATCAGTTGTGTTGAGGGACCAACTGACCAAATTGAAGTCCATAGTTATGATTCAGAAGATTTTGTAGAAGAGAGGCTCTCAGACAGTTTCACAGACAAGACAAAGCAAAAGCAAAGCGGAGACCGAGAGGTCTCCGCTTTGCTTTTGAGAAGATAAAATATACCCTGAAGGGTTCTGTAAAAAAGATTTTGGGATATTTGACGGAAATTTGTATTGTATGTGGTAAGTATGTCAATGGCTATTTACGAGGACAAATTAAATTTGACAAAAAATTAATGTAGCAAAATACATTATATTTTCTTCTGCTTGAATTATACAGAGATTTGAGTTTGGGACTGAGGTTCCCCTTCCAACAGACAATGTTCGCAAGTTTAATAAAACTTAACTTTAATGCATCTGCATTTTTTCATATTCATAAACCTTATACTGTAGAATTTTGGCATCCCTTGTTGTTTGCTTTTATTGTTTAATGTCTGATTGCATCAAAAGCCAAAACAAACTAATCCATTGAGTCCTACATCCTTTCGCCCCTTTTATTCAGTTTATATAAAACAGTTGTTGCAACCAGTTCCCACAGCATCACTTTTTAAAGTTTACTGATGACTCTATCATCCTGTTCCTTCCAGCAGTGATGACCCAGACCTCGGGCCTGTGGTCGGAGACGTTAATGAATGGTGTGAATCTCCCATTTTAAAGTTAAATGTTTCTAAGGCAAAGGAGAAGGTCACTGATTTTAGAAAAGACTCTTCAGTTGCCACTCCTGTGGTTATAAACGGTGAAGCTGTTGAAGTGCTGCATCAATATAAATATATGGGAATTGTTCTTGATGACAAACTGAACTTTGATCTGAATGTGCACTCACCAGATAATGTATTTTTATCGGAAGCTCCGTGGTTTTAATGTTAATTCTACTTTTATTATTATAATTAATTATTATTTGTAAATATATAGTAGACTGCTATATGAATGGATAAATGAGGGCACAGATTGTAGACTAAAGCACTTTGAGTATCTTGATAAGATAGGAAAATGCTATATAAGTGCAGTCCATTTATTAGATGTGGAGAACCGCCTCACAAATTAAAGTTCTCTGGAGAATGATTACCAGTCTGCATAAAGACAGGCAGTAGATCAGCTTGTCCACTGGTACAGTCAGAATTACCTGGAGTTTAACCCACTCAAGACTGTGGAAATGGCAGTGGAATTCTGAAGAAGCCCCCCAGACCACCCTCCCTCATCATCCTCAACAACATTGTGTCTAGTGTGGATCACCTCTGGTTCCTAACCCACCCATTGTTATTCTGAATAAGAAAAAGAGGGCCGTGTTTATAGCAGCTTCGTGCACTCCGCCCATCTTTCGGACAACTATGTACATTGTTAGGGTTAGGGTTAGCCCTAACCCATTATTGTATCGGTGCAATGGTAATAAAGCTTATTCTGATTCTGATTCGTTTCTCGGTTCCTGATATGGTCCTCACACATAGACACGGTTATGAGAAAGGCTCAACAGAGACTTTACTACCTGCAACTCAAGATAGGAGAAAAGCTCCCCTTCTACACAGCCATCATTAAATCTGTTTTGTGCACATCCATCACTGTGAGTTTTGGCTCATCCACAAAACAGGACAAGTTCAGACTGCAGTGAACAATCACATCTGCAGAATCATTGATGCTGATCTTATTTCAATCCAGGACATGGTTAGTGTCAGGAAAGTGGCTGGTAACATCTCTGCAGACCTCACACATCCTGGACAAACTGTTACCTACAGGTCATCCCTACAGACCACTATTTGCAAAAAACAAAACAAACAACAACAAAAAACAGCCACCACAGATAATTTCTTCCCCCAGGCTCATTCAACCTTTATTTAGACAGATAAGTCACATTGAGCCTAAAAGACTCATTTACAAATGAGATTGGCTTAGACAGACAAAAAGTAATGAAACTGGACACATTAAGAAACGGAGGTGAAAAAAATTCCTATTAAAATCTTCTTGCCTGAGAAAAAAACTCTAATATTGAAAAAACCCTCTTACATTAAGCATATAGTGACTTAGACATTCTGCAGGGGGGGAGGGGGCACACGGAGAATGATGAGCAATGTCATAGAAGCTCTTGAGGGCATTGTAAGAGTTCCGATGAGGATGGAATAATCAACAGCTTTCTCTGATGAGATCCGTAAACATTCTCAAGGTATGTCGGGGAATGGCCAAGGTCAGCGCTAATAAGGATCCAAGAGTCCTGAAATGATGACAGAATGTTTATTCAGCTGGTTCACTCTGGTTGACGGTGGAGTTCCGTGATGGGCGGGGTTGAGCGTCAGATTACATGTCCTCCAGGCGTATTCAGATAAGGAGGCCTTCAAGGTCAGCCAGGGGAACCAGATTCAGATAAACACATGGTTGTTTTGGGTACAGGCAGAACATAAGGACATCTACCTTGAGTCTGTGTTGGTCCAAAAACGGTTCTGAAATGTCCAAATTATGTGGCTACACTGAAGGAATGTGCCTGAGTAAAAATCCCCGAGATCTGATCCATTCTGCCTAAGACAATTGAGTCTGGGTACACAGGCAAGAACCAAGCCATCACAAAGGCAAGCAACATGATCAGGTCCCAATTTGCTGCCGACAACTTCCTTAATTGTAGAAAAAACCAGCAACCAGCAAATCCAAAAACCAGAAACCCGTTATTGTAAATTCAATTTAAACAACTGGCTAGATAAGTCCATAGTTATGGTTTGGAAGATATGCAAGAGAGGCTCAGAAGCAGTTTCACAGACAAACAGAGCAGCAAAGCAAAGCGGATGGGAGGGGAAGCATCCATCCTCGGCAGAAGCAAGTGGTGAAGTGAGGCAGTCTCTCTGATAAACTTACTAAGCACCATGATGGCCACTTGACACTGTCACACACAGCAGTCACTTAACTTTTTCACTCTGCTGTGAAATGGTTAATCGGCATGTCGAGTTAATGTATATTATTTCCCATGCTCCATATTTTTCTGCTGCTGTACTGTGATGTGAATGATGTTAAAACGTTACATGTAATAATTAGGGATGGGGCCGATCCGATCCGGTATCAGTATCGGCCTCCGATACCAGCATATATTACGTGTCGGATTTTTCCGATCCAACCTGCCAATATTTCCGATCCACATGCATTCTGTGTCTAATGAAATTTCTCCACACATTGGCTTCAAACTATGAAATGGATTTCTTGAACTAAAGCATTAGCCGTCTTGTTAGTCGCTAAGGACCGTATCTTTAGTGATATGATAAACTGTTGCTTTATTAATCTCGCACTTCCTCTCTCTGTTCCTCTAAAAAGGCACACAGCATGGCTTAATGAGCTCTGAATCGTGATTTATAAGGAATCAGATCTGACTGAGCTGGTAGCTTCAGACATGCTAGCTGCTCTGTTTACTAAACGCCTCCTCCTGCCCGAGTGCTTGCCCACACTGGAGAAGCAGGAAGGGGAGGGGGAGCGCATTAGAGAGCTGTGTGTTTAGAAGGAGGGAGGCCGCATGGGAGAAAGAGACGGCAGGATTTCCAAGTATAAAACGAGATTGTCTCAACTTACATGGCCCAAAAAAATTCTCGACATTTTAAAAATATCAAGATATCGCCCAGCCCTAGTGTGAACATGTAAATGCATTGATCTGTGAATGTTGGCTGTTCTTTAAAGCTTTGTAATAAATCTGATCAAAGTATGTTTGCATTATCACAACCTGCATTCTTTTTTCATATTTTTCTTTTCTTTCAGTGTATTCAAAAATGGCTGTATATACTAATACATCTACATACAAGACACAATGTTTCAACAAATACGATTCTGTTCAGAGGATCTGACTCAACCTTGTTAGACAATTACAGTACATGCAGTTTCTTTTATCCTTTAAGATTTTACAAGTTATACATGATGTCTGTACACTGTGAGCACTTGAAACCAAGGTCAAATCCTTTGTTTGTGCACACAAACTTGGCCAATAAAAATCATTCTGAATTCTGATTCTGAATAATTTATTTTGAGTATTGCATTGGTAGGGGTCTGTGCTAATGTGTGCAAGAACTGACAAACCTGTCATTGAGGCAGCAGTAAATGATGGGGTTATACATTGTTGAGCTCATGGCCAACCACATAATGGCCAGGTAGAACTGCTGGATGAAGGTTTCTTCAAACAGCTCTGGGAAAAACTGGTGCAGCAGGAAGTAGACATGATAGGGCAGCCAGCAGACAGCAAACGTACATACCACCACTATCATCATCTTCACTACCTGTGGGAGACAAATCAGCACAAGTATGTAAGGTAACTTGATAGAATCAGAATCAGAATAAGCTTTATTGTCATTGCACAGTGAACTACAACAAAATTACATTCTGTACAGCTGTCCTAAAGATGAACAGAAATGTACAGGAGCTGCAGCTTCTAAGAAGTGTTGCCCTTATTGTTTAGTTAGAAAAGAGGAAGAAAACATGAGAGAGGTATAAAAAATATATCTCATACCATGTCCTTACAGGGCATGGTTTAAGGCATCGAAAAATCTACCACAGCAAGCAATTTAGACAGACACAGTACATAAGAATGGACGACAAGATGGTGAGACTTGTCCATGAATACTTTCAGATCGTTTCCATAGCCCTGATAAGATGTGACAGTTTCTGTCAGCAAGTATAACTTTGATACTGTAGATTAGGGCTGGGCCATATCATATTGTTCCCGGTAATACCGGTATAAAAAAAGCTTGCCCGGGCAAAAAAGTTATATCATGATATGCTAATTTCATGACATAATACGTCAGGGTGCCCCGTCCCCTTAACAACAGAGCGCTTCAAATGATCAAACCGAACTGCGCACCTCCCCCTTCACCAGTCTGCGTGCAATACCAGCTAGCTAAAATGCTAAAAACAAACAACGCGTCTCAGCTGTCTCTCCCCCCTACGCTAAACTTCAGGTACAAAGAGCTGAACTGTCTCCCCTTCCCCCACCCCTCTCTGAGCAGCCGCTGCGGGCTGGTCTCCCTCGCTCTAAACTGTCGGTAGAAACACGCACTGCTCAATTCTCCAAGAGTCAGGTGATCAGAGACAGATCAGTCAGAAAAAATAATCAGGAATGAATCATTCCTGCATGAATAGATGAAGTTGAAACACCAACAAGCTTCAGGGTCAGCTGATCACCTTGTCACAAGTTCTGGAAATTATAGCTCATTTAAAGGCAACATATTTTGTTGTATGTTACATTTATGCTCAACAGATCTTAAGCTTCATTTTATTTAGTTGTTTTAGGAAACTACACCTGCACTTTAGATTTTGTGGTGGATTTTGTTGATCCATATTTTGTGCAGAATTTTTCAATCTAAATAACAGATCATTTTTATTTTATATTTTTTTATACCATACTTGGAGACTGAATACTTTAATAAATAAAGTAATTTCAGTAAAATTGCCCCTTGTTTTTTATTTTATTTTATATAATACTGCAAAGCAACATGTTAAGTTAATTTTGTCAAATAAATCAATTTGATTTGTTTTTGTTTTTTTGTTATATCACAAAATGTATCGTTATTGTGATAATGCTCTGAAATATCACAATATAATTTTTGAGCCATATCGCCCACCCCTACTGTAGATCATGAAATTTTATGCCATAGGCTCTCGGAAATTGGTTTCTCAGACCACACTATTGTTTGGTTTTCTAATTACCTCTCGGGCTGAAAGCAGTGTGTTCAACACAATGCCCTGATGCATGCTCAACACAATGGTTCTTCTAGTTATTTAATTGTCAATTATACAAAGTAAACGACAAGCTCATTCTTAGGACCCACTCTTTTACAATCTACATAAGTAATGTAGGTCAGAAAATTCCTGATGCATCTTGCATATCTATGCCGATGATACAGTTGTTTATTGTGGAGCTAAAACAGTTACTAAGGTTTTCCAGCTTTTATAGTCTGCATTTGACATCATATTCATCATTGTCAGACTTATTTTGTCTCAAACTGGTGCTAAATGCTAATAAAACCAAAGGGATGTTGTTTTCAAGCAGAAAGCTGGTACCAGCAGTCCTTTCTAACAGCTTATCCACACATTTATTTATATTTAAAAAAATTAATTCATAAAATTTGTTCATTTAAAAAATACAATACAAAACAATCGCATAAACGATAACATACAAAATATAAAAAATGAAAGGTAGCAGAAAGAAGAAAAAAATCTTATTATATCTGCCCCTTTAAATGATTACACATGATGTTCCTATTGAGTTTGTGGATTCTTACAAATACTTGGTAATCTTGGTCAATGCATGTCTCTCTTTTGAGCTGCATGTCAAAACTTTGAAAAAGAAATGGAAATTAATACTTCTTACCCTTGCCAGTATCCCTAAATCACTTACTTTGCTTCAAAATTTCAGGAAAATATCTGGCTATAAGGTCAACCTTCAAAAGAGTGAACTGATGCATGTGACATCCTTAGAAAAGAAAATATTGAACACAGTACCCTTTAAAATTTGTTTGAAAAAATGTAAGAAACAGGGTCAGTGTAACTGAAGATCATAGGAACCTCTATAAAACTAATTATATACCTCTCATGGTGAACCTTAAACAGAACATTGCTAGATGGCTATCCCTGCCTCACACTCTGGTGTCAGAATATCCATCCATCCATTGTCTTCCGCTTATCCGGGATCGGGTCACGGGGTAGCAGCCTAAGTAGGGAGGCCCAGACTTCCCTCTCCCCAGCCACTTGGAGCAGCTCCTCTGGGAGAATCCCAATGCATTCCCAGGCCAGCTGAGAATCACAGTCCCTCCATCATGTCCTGGGTTTTCATCTGGGTCTCCTCCTGGTGGGACATGCCCGGAACACCTCACCAGGGAGGCGTCAAGGACGAATCCATACCAGATGTATGAGCAACCTCAACTGGCTCCTCTCGATGTGGAGAAGAAGCGGCTCTACTCTGAGTCCCTCCCGGATGACTGAGCTTCTCACCCCAGACACCCTGCAGAGAAAACTCATTTTAGCCACCTGTATTTGTGATCTCGTTCTTTCAGTCACAACCTAAGCTCATGACCATAGATGAGGGTAGGACTGTACATCAACCAGTAAATTGAGAGCTTCGCCTTTTGACTCAGCTCTCTCTTCACCACGACAGACTGGTACAACGCCCACTTCACTGCTGATGCTGCATCTATCTGCCTATCGATCTCATGCTCCTTTTTCCCCTTATTTGTGAGAATTACTCTACATCAATGGCTCTCATGGAATAGATGGAACAAATAACTGCTGTTGATCAAAAACAATATTGTGTTAGTATTTTGTTTATTTAAAGAAAGCATTTGATGCTACTGACAACATTATGCTCCTTGAAAATTTGACTAAATATGGCATTAAAGGACCAACACTACAGTGGGGATCTAGCTATTTGAAAGAGAGGAAATAGTTTGTACAAAAAAAATGGTGTAAGATCTGACCTCTGTAATATCACATGTGGAGTTCCTCAAGGTTATGTACTTGGACA
>JBBPBX010060657.1:0-21371 GCA_038048925.1 Garcialebias charrua
AATCATGAAATAACACCGTTATTTCTCTACAATATAAATAAACGCTCCTGTATTATTTTTAAATAAACAAATAAAAAATGGCGATGCAATTTGAAAACATGGTGAGTCATGGACTTTAAAGAATTCAAAAATGGAAGGAGGAAAATAATGATTACTGTATTTTTAGCCTGTATGACATATTTATGGATTGCTTTTTTCTTAAACTTGTCACAAGCTATCTGAAGATTAAATATGAAACAAACGTTGAGGCGCAAAGGTTAAGAACAAAGTTTATTTAGATACAGCAGTTAATAGAGTAATAAACAAATTCTCCACCTCCTCAGGAGTTGGGGCTGGGTTCCTGAAACACAAAAATAAACATTACATTAAAACGGTTTACACTTCTCTATTTTAACAGGACGAGATCATTTTCTACAGCGTGAATGTGGGACGTGGGTGAAATGAAAGAATAGAACTTCAGCTCAGCTCTGAACGAGGGTCTGGTTTTAACCAGGCTAGAAGGCCTCAGGATTGTACGGTTTTTTAAATAAACAAATAAAATATTTGCGGACAGTTCGAGATAAATTAATTAGGGCCGAATGAACCGTCACAATTGGAAGGATTGATCAAAAAGGATTATGACATTCTATCTCAATAATTTTAGGTTATAACACTTAGACAAACGGGAAAGTTGGAAAATTGCAGTGAACCTCCCGTTAGCATAGCATAGGCTGCCTACAGCGGACATTTTATAACTTTGTAACGGTAGACAGCTCACATCGGATTCGCTAACAAAGCGTACAGTGGCGCGTCGTGTAGATAAACAATATCGACTTTAAATAATCCAAAGTTGGTTTTTGTAGACGAATTTAACAGCTAACAGCAAAGCTAACGAGCCACTAGGTCCGACTGGTTCACGAGACGTAGTCATAATTTGTGGATAGGACGTGAGGAGGTAGAACCGAACGGATCATACTTACATTCTCCAATATAAGAAGCAGAGAAAGTGGATTACCAATCTGGAAGACGTATTTTTGTGAATAGCTCCAGTGAATGTACACGTCTTTGTGAGCATTGACCGGGCAGGGTTGCCAGATCTCTAGACCGAAAGAAGCGATCAGCTCCTTCAAAACAAGCACAAATAAGCGACTCAATGTCCGCGAGAAGCAAAAATGACAACCCGCCACAAGCGGATGATCAAATTTGAAAGCGACTCCAGGGAAAATAAGCCCAATGCCGCTTGAAATAAGCGGATTTGGCAACTATGGGGACGCAAAAGACAGTCGTTTCGTGTATAGCCTGAGCAGGGTTGCCAGGTGAGAAATGTAGGATTATCGTACACCCATCATAAACAAAATAAGTCACTCTATTGTTGAATACTGTAGCGTCTAACAGGCACTCACAGCTTTGTGGCGTCAGTACTGGGGGGAACCATAGACATTAATACGCATTATTGTCTGGGGGCAACTAAAGAGCTCTACAGAAAGTTTTGAGCCTGAGTATAATGGAGACCCCTGATGGACGAAAAAAGGTACTGCAGACAGGAGCATAATAATTTCTAGAAAAGCCAAAAACAGGTCGGAGTCACTTTTATTTTTTAATTTAGTCATCCAGTTGGGTTATTCGTTCTGAAACATTTAATAAAAGTAAAGGGATGCAGGTACAGAGTTTAATAACTGTTTGGAGTCAGATGAATAAAAGAAGAGGACAGATTGGGGTTTGAAGAAAAATAAATAGTAATAATAATAGTAATGAATCCAATTTATAACGCACTTTTCGTTAATGGAAATCTCAAAGTGCTAAGGAGGGAGTAGCCCTCACAGACAGGTCTTAAATGAATACATATTTAATTTTAATCTATTGGGGACATAAATTGAATCTCAATTTATAATAAGTGGAGAGTTGGACTTTAAAAATCGACTAAGGGGTGGCAAAGACCCGCCAGGGGGTTTTAGTCGGCCCGCAGATGAATCTGAATAAAAAAAAAAATAAAAAATAAACGCTATTTTCTTAAAAATCTGCAGTAATAAAACAGCTACGCTCGAAGCTCAATTTATGGGTTCACAGTTGCTTCCTAGATGTGGAAAATGGATTTAAAATTCATTCATTTCTAAATTTTGATGCACTTTTAACATGCAGGAAAGGGTTTTAACAGAACTGTTTTTTTGTATGTCCAGAAGCCCAGATTTAGCTTTTTTAGATTTCTCTACCTGGATTATTGAGCATGCATCAGGGTATTTAACAAAACAGTTTGTTGAATAAATGTTTTAAAACGTGCAATCACTGATCAGTTTTTTAATATGTAATGCACTTAAATGTTAAACTGAGTAAAAGTGTAAAAGGCCAATTAATTTAATGTTGATACTTTTATAATTTATTTATTCTTTGCACTAATACAAAAAAAATGGACTTTTGGAATGAGTATTCTGGTCTGACCCCCTTGAGATCAGATTAAGCCAGGGGTGCCCAACCTTTTTTGAACCAAGGGCTACTTTTGAAGTTGGCAGTTTGCCGAGGGCTACTCGTCCAGTCTCAGTATCAAAAAACATAATTTTTCATCTCTCTACTCCTCACTTCTTTAAAGTAAATAAAACAGAACGTAATGTGTTGCTAGTTTTATTTAATTAAAGTATTTTATCAAAGTAAAAGAACACAATATTTGAAAAGCACACCATATTTTTTAAAGAAACGAATAAACAACTGAACTGAACAATATAAAACTCACTCATTAACACACTGAACTATTTACAAAAAGTTACAAAGGTGCAGATTTACAAATCTCCAACAATTTCAAACCTCAATAAAACCTAAATATCAAAACTAGGCAGCTGCTCTGTGCAGCAGGATGGTGTGTCATCTGCAGGTGCTGCAGTCCCTCACTGGTCCAGAATGCTGGCTTCAAAGGGCCATTCAGAGTTCCACCTGGTTATAAGACAAGACACACACACACACACACACATTAGGTACAGAAAATGAAGGGCACACCCAAACTGCAAAATAAATAAATAAATAACACTAGCTAGCTAACTAGTCTGGTCTAAAATTTAATAAAAAAACAACATACAGACACATTGTGACAAGTCTATAGGAGACAATTTTTATGCAAGCTGTATAAAATAAATGTGTCTCTACCTTAGTGGGACTTCTGACACTGAGAGGAGGAGGCCAGGGTCTCATAAGCGGGGCAGTATGAGGTGGTTGCAAGGCGCAGGCAGGTCTCCAGATGATCATCAGTCATTGTGGATCTGGTTTTGGACTTGATGATTTTCATGTGTGAAAAAGCAGACTCACACAGGTAGGTCGATCCAAAAAGTGCTGTTAAGTTCAAAGCACATCTTCGGATGTTAGGATACTTTTCTTCTGACAGCAGACTCCAGAACTCTCCATTCACGCCAGGTGATGCTCTGGATTTGATCCCAATGTCATTTTGCAGAGTCAACACCTCATTTTCAACACCAGAGCTGTCCAGCTGAAACACGGACACCAATTTGGACACAATGTCATCCACATCAACATTTCCAAAAGGATAACACATGTAGCTGGTAACAGGCTCGATGGAGGAAAAGTCAGTAAATCGTCTCTCAAATTCTGCTGAGATGCTCTGAACCTGCTTAGAATAGTGTGCACTGTCCAGTTGTGTGACCTCTTTCCCTTGGCGCTGTAGCTCTGCCTCCATGTGTGGGAAGTTTCGCAGGTCCCTGCGTTGCAGCCGACTTGTGAGCAGCTGCAGCCTGCTTTTGAAGGTGCTCACAGAACTGATCATGTGAATTATGTTTTTGTCCTTTCCCTGAAGCTCCAAATTCAGTTCATTGAGCAGGCTGGTGAGATCTGTGAGGAAGGCTAAATCCAAAAGCCACTGGGTGTCCTCGAGTTTTGAATGTCCACCATGACCTGACAGCTTCAGAAAATCCCTGATCTCAGGCAACAGCTCAATGAATCTGGCCAGAAATTTACCTCTGCTTAGCCACCTGACGTCCATGTGCAGCAGCAGGTCTGTGTGGTCTGCTCCTGCCTCCTCCAAGTGAGCCCGGAACAACCTCCTCTGCAGACTCCTGGCCCTTATAGAGCACACAGTTTTCATGGCAACATCCATCACTTCCTTCATGTTTAAAATCTTCCCACACAGGGCCTGTTGGTGGATGATGCAGTGATAGTTCAAAATGTCTGGGAAAGCATCATTCTGCTTGCAGAGTGCAACAAATCCACTGGTGTGACCGGTCATTGCTGGAGCACCATCAGTTGTTATAGAAATTAGTTTATAGAGGGGCAAGTTGCTTTTATTAACAAACTCCATAAACACATTAAAAATATCTTCTCCTCTTGTGTGTCCCTTCAAAGGCAAGATGGTGAGCAGCTCCTCTTTTGCACTCATGTCTGCAAAGGCCATTCTGATAAAAACACACAGCTGTGCTGTGTCCACCATGTCTGTTGACTCATCAAACTGAAGAGAGAAACACTCACATTGTTGCACGTTCTTTTTTAGCTGCTCCTCCACATCAAAAGCCATTCCCTCACATCGTCGTGTCACTGTTTGTCTGGACAACTGCATGTCTTTAATAGCAGCTACGATCTCACTTTTATTTTTAAAATCGTGAAAAAGTGCATCTGCAGCCTCAATAAACGCTTCTTTCATAACTTCTCCATCACTGAACGACTTCTTATGTTGAGCCAGGATGCGGCTAACACGGTAGGAGGCGATTGTAGCTGCCTTACCTTTCGTGCTGGGCCGAGTGAAGATCGATTGCTGTGCTGCAAGCTTGTGTTTTAGCTCCCGCACTTTGTGAGTCCGTAAAGAACTTTTAGGAGGGAAATCTGCATCAAAACGTTTGTGCATCGTCTTGAAATGCCGCTCCAAGTTGCACTTTTTGGGCAAGGCAACGCTCGAATTACAGATGAGGCAAATAGACTTTGAATTAGAATAAACAAAAAAATAATCCTCCTCCCATTCTGTGTGAAAATAGTAAGTTTTCGTTTGCTTCTTCGCTAGTTTTCCTTCCATGTTTTCTGCGTACTGACATTCACTCTTCAGCGGTCTCACTGCTGTCTTAAAGTCTCGTCAGTCATCGCGAGACTGTGTCTGTGAGCATACAAGATGGGGAGGGCTGAGGAAAGCGTTGGTGCGCATTGGCATATAGTCATTCCTCCCTCCACCCCTTCTGCCGGAGTTAGAATGAAGCTGAGCAGCGGCCACCACTTCTGCCGGAGTTAGAATGAAGCTTAGCAGCGGACATTTCACCTTGTTAACAGCTGAGAGCCGGCTCGTCAGCTGTTAGAGCAAGGTTGAGCTTCGCGGGCAACTGGGAACCAGCTGGCGGGCGACCGGTCGCCCGCGAGCGACTGGTTGGGCACACTTGGATTAAGCTGTATGTGGCCCCCAGACCAAAATGAGTTTGACACCCCTGGACTAATAGTTATATACCTGGAACAACAGGCCCAAATGAAAGAGCCCACATTTTACTTTGAATAAATGAGCCACTGAGCTTAATAATTTCAAATTGACAATTTAGGAGGGCATGAAAATACACACGATACATAAATAAATCCAACAAGAAGGCAGATCTTAGAAGGCTCAAGGAATTGGCTAATTATCATAGACTGTATACTAGCAAGGGGGTCTTAGGAAATAGTAAATTATATTTTCTGAAATAAAAGTAGGCTACAGTATTTTTTGATTTCAGGGTAAAATTGATTATTTCACTTTTAGGTAAACTAATGTTTTGGATCTGTTGTGCAGATCAGATTAAAAGATGCCTCCGTCGAAGGATCCATAATAGAGCTTGTTAACAGAAAATTAATTTGATCCTGGTCTGTTAATGATTTTTTTATTTTTTTTAAATAGCCTCATTGAACAGTGTTGATGGAACGGCAAAAGTGAGTCTTATGAATCCCACCTCATCTTTACAGAACACATAATGGTAAATATGCATTAAGATAGGCCTCTGTCAAAACACATGCAGCATCTGACTTTTGAATCTGTTGGCGTATGATTCTTATCCGCCCCAGAATTCGTTATTTGGTTCACTTTAGATCAGAAAGGAGAGATACACTGAACACGACAGACGCTCACTTAAAGTTCCAAACCAGTTTCATTAATCATAAGTTAAAAGTCACAGAATACATTTGTCCTATTCCTAACATCCATTACATTTGTTCAAAAGGGAGACAGTGGAGAGAGAGGGTGGAAGGAAAGACATTTTATGTGTTTCAAGGGAGACCTCATACAACCTGATTAATCTGAATCCAGCTCTCTTCACCCCGGGGCCTTCTGCTTTTTTCGCTGGAGGAGGATACCCATGTTTATATACAGTACTCCTGCAGGATATTTCCTGCCTTCCACCAATCACAGAGACCCTCTTTGTCTCTCTCTGGTGGGGTATTTTCCCTCCCCCTTAACTGATAGAGGAAATACCATTTGTTTTTTCAGCTGGCTGAACTCTTTTTTGGTAAAAGAGTGAAGGATAATATTCATTCATTCAACCTTTATTTATACAGGCTGACTTTACACAGTTCTACTTTTAATCTGATTGAAAACTACTTCACAACTATTATATAATTAATGCACAAGTGCTTTATGATCAAGGTATTAATTGTTTTACTACGTTTTATGCAACCATGTTCTCTGCGCCTTCAAGTGAACACAGTTTTCAGAGCTGGACACCTTTTTTCCAACTCACATGAGGCTGATGGGGGACGTGTGGCTTAACACCCAGAACAAAGAGGCCAGTGTCTCCTTGCCAGTCATATAAATCTGTGAAGTCATAAAACTGACAAAAGGCACCAAGGCCCCCCCTGCCACAAGTCACTCAAAGACCAGAAGAGACCCAACTTCAAGCATTCCTTAAGTCCCAAAGCCTCACATGAGTAGATGCTCACATTCTGTCTCCTCTCAGAAAACCCTTACCATTTTATGAGAGAAACTTGATCATTTTTAACATCGTATGAAAAACCTCTTCGATATAATGAAAACACAAAGACAAAATTATTTTATTTCATAACAAACCCCCTTTTGGACCTCATTCTGCTGAGGTCCATCCCAAAAGAAATAAAATCACACACCTAATACCGCAGTTAAAACGCATATATATACAATATTTAATCCGTTTTTTCAAAATCCTCCAAGTTATACCCTCTTGTCTGGCCACCACATTTTGACTCAATTTGTTAATATGCAAATTGTAGAATATAAGGAAATATATGCAAACTATGAACGATAATAATAGTAAGTGCTTAGGATATTGCAGAATTATGAATCTTAAGTTCCCAAGTTCCTCCTCCGCAGCAGGCAGTTGTCTCCTCAGGGGCATTCCCCTGGCGTTGCTCAGGGCAGACCCCCGGCATTGCACGCAACTTTATTCAACTACTTTGGGTCTACCAAGGCATGACAGTTCGAATGCGACCTCTTCTTGTCGTCCAGCCCAATCCTTTAGCTCCTTCCTGGTTCACGGGCTGGAGCACACTGAACCGTGTGGATCCCCTGGCATTGACACGCACTGCCTGGGGTGTGCGTTCAGCGACCCCCCACGGGTCCTTCCTGACCAGGGCTGTTCTGGTCTTGCCTCCCCGGGACTCCGTTGAGAAAACTCCCTCAGCTGGAGCATTTCCAGGAACCACCTATCACGAACAGAATGTGCCACAACAAACAACACCCAATCAATTATAAATCTGTAGTACAAAGAATGAATCATGCATGTTAGTTGGTTTGGAAGAGGCTTAATCTTCATTAGGGTTAATTATGAGTAGTTTTAAGGCGGTTCATACTTACAAAAAATACTGTACTTTTTCACTCAGCTCATAGCAGAAATTACACACATAACAATAACATCACAAGCGGCGGCAGAGCATAATTAAAAAATAACATAGCAAGCGGCGGCAGAGCATAATTAAAAAATAACATAGCAAGCGGCGTCAGAGCATAATTAAAAAATAACATAGCAAGCGGCGGCAGAGCATAATTAAAAAATAACATAGCAAGCGGCGGCAGAGCAAAAATAAAAAACATTGTACATCTTGTTGGCTTTGATTCTTATTCGCCCCAAATTCGTTGTTTGATTACACTTTGGATCAGAAAAGGAGATACGCTGAATACACTTAAACACGACAGACGCTCACTTAAAGTTCCAAACCAGTTTAATTTATCATAAGTTTAAAAGTCACAGAATACATTTGTTATATGTTATAAGCTATATATATATATATGATCTCATATGAGAAGACAGAGAGAGAAAGAAAGATAGAGAAAAAAGAGAACATGAATGCGCATTCAAGGAGACAAGGCCATACAACCTGAAAGTTACTCCCTCGTGGCTTCTTCCTGCGTTGTCTGATGGAGGAGGGGAAACCTATACTTTTATACTCTTTCTGTGGGGTGTTTCCTACTCTCAACCAATAAGAGAAGTTTTGCTTTGTTTTCTTGGAGGGTGTTTCCTGCCTTAACCAATAAGAGCAGTTTTGCTTTGTTTTCTTGTCCTACCCCACTGCCAGAAAGCTCCTGTTCTGGTTTACCCAGGCCTCAGGGAGTTTCAGCTTACTCTGGTTTCCAAAACTAAATATACAACAATGCTGAGCACCCACAAATCACATACACACTAGTAGACCACCAAGTGACCAATCAGTGCAACTGGACACCAAACCACACCAAAGACACACATAGATTAGGGCTTGTTCTGACACTCCCTGACTGAGCAAACCTGCAGAACCAGAGAGTGGCTTTCAGTGGACTTCTCCCAAGCCAAATATCTGCAAAGTCATAAAACTGACAGACAGACAGAGAGGACACAAACTGCATCATTTGAAAACCCCTTCTGGTGGAATAAAAACACGAAGAATAAAAATATTTTATTTCATAACAAACCCCCTTTGGACCTCAATTCCTGAGGTCCATCCCAAAAGAAATAAAATCACACACCTAATACCGCAGTTAAAACGCATATATATACAATATTTAATCCGTTTTTTCAAAATCCTCCAAGTTATACCCTCTTGTCTGGCCACCACATTTTGACTCAATTTGTTAATATGCAAATTGTAGAATATAAGGAAATATATGCAAACTATGAACGATAATAATAGTAAGTGCTTAGGATATTGCAGAATTATGAATCTTAAGTTCCCAAGTTCCTCCTCCGCAGCAGGCAGTTGTCTCCTCAGGGGCATTCCCCTGGCGTTGCTCAGGGCAGACCCCCGGCATTGCACGCAACTTTATTCAACTACTTTGGGTCTACCAAGGCATGACAGTTCGAATGCGAGCTCCTCTTGTTGTCCAGCCCAATCCTTTAGCTCCTTCCTGGTTCACGGGCTGGAGCACACTGAACCGTGTGGATCCCCTGGCATTGACACGCACTGCCTGGGGTGTGCGTTCAGCGACCCCCCACGGGTCCTTCCTGACCAGGGCTGTTCTGGTCTTGCCTCCCCGGGACTCCGTTGAGAAAACTCCCTCAGCTGGAGCATTTCCAGGAACCACCTATCACGAACAGAATGTGCCACAACAAACAACACCCAATCAATTATAAATCTGTAGTACAAAGAATGAATCATGCATGTTAGTTGGTTTGGAAGAGGCTTAATCTTCATTAGGGTTAATTATGAGTAGTTTTAAGGCGGTTCATACTTACAAAAAATACTGTACTTTTTCACTCAGCTCATAGCAGAAATTACACACATAACAATAACATCACAAGCGGCGGCAGAGCATAATTAAAAAATAACATAGCAAGCGGCGGCAGAGCATAATTAAAAAATAACATAGCAAGCGGCGTCAGAGCATAATTAAAAAATAACATAGCAAGCGGCGGCAGAGCATAATTAAAAAATAACATAGCAAGCGGCGGCAGAGCAAAAATAAAAAACATTGTACATCTTGTTGGCTTTGATTCTTATTCGCCCCAAATTCGTTGTTTGATTACACTTTGGATCAGAAAAGGAGATACGCTGAATACACTTAAACACGACAGACGCTCACTTAAAGTTCCAAACCAGTTTAATTTATCATAAGTTTAAAAGTCACAGAATACATTTGTTATATGTTATAAGCTATATATATATATATGATCTCATATGAGAAGACAGAGAGAGAAAGAAAGATAGAGAAAAAAGAGAACATGAATGCGCATTCAAGGAGACAAGGCCATACAACCTGAAAGTTACTCCCTCGTGGCTTCTTCCTGCGTTGTCTGATGGAGGAGGGGAAACCTATACTTTTATACTCTTTCTGTGGGGTGTTTCCTACTCTCAACCAATAAGAGAAGTTTTGCTTTGTTTTCTTGTAGGGTGTTTCCTGCCTTAACCAATAAGAGCAGTTTTGCTTTGTTTTCTTGTCCTACCCCACTGCCAGAAAGCTCCTGTTCTGGTTTACCCAGGCCTCAGGGAGTTTCAGCTTACTCTGGTTTCCAAAACTAAATATACAACAATGCTGAGCACCCACAAATCACACACACACTAGTAGACCACCAAGTGACCAATCAGTGCAACTGGACACCAAACCACACCAAAGACACACATAGATTAGGGCTTGTTCTGACACTCCCTGACTGAGCAAACCTGCAGAACCAGAGAGTGGCTTTCAGTGGACTTCTCCCAAGCCAAATATCTGCAAAGTCATAAAACTGACAGACAGACAGAGAGGACACAAACTGCATCATTTGAAAACCCCTTCTGGTGGAATAAAAACACGAAGAATAAAAATATTTTATTTCATAACAAACCCCCTTTGGACCTCAATTCCTGAGGTCCATCCCAAAAGAAATAAAATCACACACCTAATAACGCAACTAAACACATATATACACAATATTCAATCAGTTTTTTCAAAATCCTCCAAGTTATAGTTTTTTAACAAAAGCAGTTGTCGCATCACTTCAAGATCCCTTTTTCCAGGGTGGACGTGATAAGTCTAACCGTCAAAGACCTTAAACAATGCACGTAGCAGCACCCGCAAGTTATAAGTATGCCTAAGAAAATAGCCAATGATACCATTATAGATACAAACACCTGTTTTCAGGGACCGGAGATCTTTTATCAGCCAATCGTCCAGTGGGTCGTCCAGACCCGAATGAATTCATTAATATGCAAATTGTAGAATATAAGGAAATATATGCAAACTATGAACGATAATAATAGTAAGCGCTTAGGATATTGCAGAATTATGAACCTTAAGTTCCCAAGTTCCTCCTCCAGCAGCAAGGCAGTTGTCTCCCTTGAACACACAAAAATAGAGAAAGAACACCAGATTTATATCACCATCACAGAAACATTAATATACTTTTTACACATACTCAGGGGCATTCCCTTGGGTTGCTCGGGAATGTCCTCCTATGTCCCCGAGTTTTCTTCGTGTAATGTGAGACTCTAATATGTAATGTTTTTATCGTTTTAGGTGTCTGTTCTATGTGTGCATATTCCAGTACCGAGTGGCCCCATTAAACAGAGTCCTTCTGGGCCCGCACTCAACTTTACTCGGCTACTTTGGTCTACCAAGGCACAAGAGTTCGAATGCGAGCTCCTCTTGTTGTCCAGCCCAATCCTTTAGCTCCTTCCTGGTTCACGGGCTGGAGCACACTGAACCGTGTGGATCCCCTGGCATTGACACGCACTGCCTGTGGTGTGCGTTCAGCGACCCCCCACGGGTCCTTCCTGACCAGGGCTGTCTGGTCTTGCCTCCCCGGGACTCCGTTGAGAAAACTCCCTCAGCTGGAGCATTTCCAGGAACCACCTATCATAAACAGAATGTGCCACAGCAAACAACACCCAATCAATTATAAATCAGTAGTACAAAGAATGAATCATGCATGTTAGTTGGTTTGGAAGAGGCTTAATCTTCATTAGGGTTAATTATGAGTAGTTTTAAGGCGGTTCATACTTACAAAAAATACTGTACCTTTTCACTCAGCTTATAGCAGAAATTACACACATAACAATAACATCACAAGCGGCGGCAGAGCATAATTAAAAAATAACATAGCAAGCGGCGGCAGAGCATAATTAAAAAATAACATAGCAAGCGGCGGCAGAGCATAATTCACAAAACATTGTACACCTGTGGTTCTATACACCTTTTTCCTGAGTCAATAAGTCACATGTCGTCTAGTCAAGTCAATTGCTATAAATCTACAGAACCATCATATTTCTAAACATCCTCTGATCAGGTCCACTTCAGGTTTGAGTGGTTTGAGCCTGCAGGCAGGAAACATTTCCAAGGGGGGTCCCCTATCCTGCTTCACACACATTTCACAGAGGGGAAAAAAAAACAGTGTTATTAATTGCTCATTCGAAATACAGGTAGTCCCCGATTTATGAGCGCTCTGATCTGCGAGGTTCCAGACTTACGAGCTGCGAATGTTTGGAAAAAACGAAAAAAATACTGAGTTTTCATGTGTTTTTTCACCACAGTTAGTTAGTTAAGCATATGGACACACGTTTCCGATCATTTTTATGCACTCATAAGCAGTTTTTGGATGAAAATAGAGTGTTTGTAGTCGCGCTAGCGAAAACCGTTCCAATTTACGAGCGAAATTCCGGATTTACGAGAGAAATGGCGGCCGTTCCAAATTACGAGATTTCCGGTTTACGAGCGCCTCGTTGTGACGGATCTCGCTCGTAAATCGGGGACTACCTGTATGCTTGCATCAATACTCCTTCCCCCATGACATGATTAAAGAAAATAAAATGTTCAAGACCGATGCCGCCTCAATATCAACGCAAGTGAACTTTGTTTATAACGCCAATTTATCAGTTATCCTTATTATTCTTTGTATACTAAAATGTATTTACCATCTTTTAGTTAATTAGTTATTTCTAGGAACATTTTTCGGCCTAGTTGTTTCTAGGAAACATTTACAATCTAGTTATTTCTAATTAGTTATTTCTAGGGACCAATTTCAACCTTTCTATTTTTAGAAACATCTGTCAGCCCCTTAACCCCCTTTTGAAACAAAACTCTACCTTGTTTCAATTATGCCAAAGTTGTTTGGTTGTTAAATTGGAAATTGTGTCTAAATTTACCATCCCTTAACCTAAACACTAATGTCAGGATCCCAGAAAAATGTTTCCGAAAACCCAGCCTATTGCCACCTCTAATTTGGTTTTCACAACCATATAGCTAACTATAATCTACGATATCATCTCATTTTCTTTAAAAAAATTTTTTTTTTTTTCCATTTATAGATGGCCTCCCTTCACACCTTATAGCCATCCTCTCACTCCAATATGTATTATTTTTTTATATAGAGAGAAAGAAAGAAAAGAGAAAGTGAGACAACAAAACAAAACAACAAAACAACAATTGTCCACAGAAAGAGCACAAGGCAAACACACCAAACCTCCGTCCACAATCCTGCAAAGCACATGACAGAACACAACAACGAAACATACAAGCATAAAGACTGATAATATTCATGACCTTGCAAGTATTTCTATAAATACACATACCCATACCTACAAATATATATACAATATACATACATATATATTTATATTCATTTATATACCCATCTACATACATCTACTATACATCCCTGCATCCATTTGTGTGTGGTTGTGAGCATGCATAAGTGAATGAGGTTCCTCCAATAGAACATTTAGTAGCGACTGTGAAGCATCAGAGACCCGTCCCCCCAAAGCCCGAGACAGACGAAGGGGCGATCAAAGCCCAAGATTTTCTTTAAAATTATAATCATTTACCAAAATGTACCCCTTGTGACACATCAGAATCCCAACATGCACTCCGCCAAGGACAACTGCAAAAACAAAAATATAAAAGTTAACTCGTTTTGCGGTCAGGAGCTAGGATCATTTCCCTTGCATTTCTTAAGCTTCACCACAGAGTTACAGGAACCAGAAAAAGCAAGTCGTCAGATCCACCTGAGCATAGTATAACTAAAATCATGAAGCCTGCGCTGGCAGGCCCTAATGTGCCTATGTGTTTCATTAAAAATTTATCATAGCAACTGTAGTTTTGATCCCGGCTACTAAGATCAATGACAGACCCTCACAGATCGATATGGGGTGCGGCCTTTGCTGGTGTGAGTGACTTCAGGACCATTTGTTCTCTTGTCTGTTTGGAGAACGTGTTCAGCTTTCTCTTGTTCCAGCCCCCAGTGAGACGTTCACTGGGTTCTGATTCTCGTCCGGACCCCCCAAATCCGGACCGTATATCCTGGCCATTTGTGTCTGATGACCATGTTTTGACAGTTCTTTGAGAAAGTCTTTGCCTCTGCTCGGCTGAAAGTTTTTGTGGACAGTCTTTTGTTCTTTCTGTGCCTTTGTTGTTTTCAGTCGCTCCTTGCGTATGCCCCTCAAAGTTCTTGAGCAAGGTTGCATATGAATCCAGCCATGTTGTTGTTCTTCCCAGTGAAGTCACAGTGAGTCAGTTTCTGGACACACCTTCATATTAAATCTGATCCGATCTGATCAATAACCACAGTAGCTGAGATTCAAAAGTCAGATGCTGCATGTGTTTTGACAGAGGCCTATCTTAATGCATATTTACCATTATGTGTTCTGTATAGATGAGGTGGGATTCATAAGACTCACTTTTGCCGTTCCATCAACACTGTTCAATGAGGCTATTTAAAAAATTAAAAAATTAAAAAATCATTAACAGACCAGGATCAAATTAATTTTCTGTTAACAAGCTCTATTATAGATCCTTCGACAGAGGCATCTTTTAATCTGATCTGCACAACAGATCCAAAACATTAGTTTACCTAAAAGTGAAATAATCAATTTACCCTGAAACCAAAAAATACTGTAGCCTATTTTTATTTTAGAAAATATAATTTACTATTTCCTAAGACCCCCTTGCTAGTATACAGTCTATGATAATTAGCCAATTCCTTGAGCCTTCTAAGATCTGCCTTCTTGTTGGATTTATTTATGTATCGTGTATATTTTCATGTCTAAACGGCACCGCTAGATGCCCTCCTGAATTGTCAATTTGAAATTATTAAGCTCAGTGGCTCATTTATTCAAAGTGCCTGTCGTTCCAGGTATCCAGGGGTGTCAAACTCATTTTGATCTGGGGGCCGCATACAGCTTAATCTGATCTCAAGGGGGTCAGACCAGAATACTCATTCCAAAAGTCCACTTTTGTCTTTGTATTAGTGCAAAGAATAAATAAATTATAAAGATATTAACATTAAATTAATTGTCCTTTTACATTTTTACTCAGTTTAACATTTAAGTGCATTACATATTTAAAAAAAAACTGATCAGTGATTACACGTTTTAAAACATTTATTCAACAAACTGTTTTGTTAAATACCCTGATGCATGCTCCATAATCCAGGTAGAGAAATCTAAAAAGGCTAACTCTGGGCTTCTGGACATACAAAAAAACAGTTCTGTTAAAACCCTTTCCTGCATGTTAAAAATACATCAAAATTTAGAAATGAATGAATTTTAAATAAATTTTTCACATCTAGGAAGCAACTAGTCGATTTTTAAAATCCAACTCTCCACTTATAAATTGAAATTCAATTCATGTCCTCAATAGATTAAAATTAAAGATGTATTTATTCAAGACCTGTCTGTGAGGGCTACTCCCTCCTTAGCACTTTGAGATTTCCATTAATGAAAAGTGCGTTATAAATAGAATTCATTACTATTATTATTATTATTTTTTTCTTCAAACCCCAATCTGTCCTCTTCTTTTATTCATCTGACTCCAAACAGTTATTAAACTCTGTACCTGCATCCCTTTACTTTTATTAAATGTTTCAGAACGAATAACCCAACTGGATGACTAAATTAAAAAATAAAAGTGACTCCGACCTGTTTTTGGCTTTTCTAGAAATTATTATGCTCCTGTCTGCAGTAGAGGTGTCGTTTCTTCGCCCGAGCCCTACCCTACCCGAGCCCTACCCGACTTCGGGTAGGGTAGGGCCATATTTTTGCGTTTGATTGGCGGGCCGGGTCGGGCTCGGGCTTTGATGTGGTTTTTTTTAATCATACAGCACAAACAAAACTAAATAAAAATGCACACAATATAAAATTGTTTTAATCTGCTTGTAAAGAATATAAGGCAGTAAGTTTACTGATGAGGAAATAATTAATAGAGTGAATTTAGATGGTGAAAACCGCAGCGCAGCCACTAAATTGCGCAACTCAGCCCCGCAGCGCTCACCAGCTGACGTGCGTCAGGTGCACGCTCACAACTCAGCCCCGCAGCGCTCACCAGCTGACGTGCGTCAGGTGCACGCTCACAACTCAGCCCCGCAGCGCTCACCAGCTGACGTGCGTCAGGTGCACGCTCACGTCCGCACACTGCTCTCATCTGCGGCGGAACAAGTTGCCGCACCTGAACTTCCTGAAGCTTCAGATTTATTTGGCAGGTTCACAGCTGAAGAGGCTGCGCAGCTGACGGCCGCTCCGGCCGGCGCAAACAAAGCCATCTTGATATATGCGCGTTTTATTTTGTTCATGTTTGTGCAGTTCTTATAAATATATTTGTGATACTTTTTATTGTTCTTTATCACTGTTACTGTTATAATTCAAGCCAGGTTGTGCACTTTTTAGCGCTTAATAAAGCTTAATAAATAAACGTAGTGTTTTTGTTTTTTTTTTTAATCGGGTATGGTCGGGTCGGGCGGTGATTTCTAGGAAATGAGCGGGCTCCCTCGGGCTTGGGTAATTAAACTAAGGGCTCGGGTAGGGTAAGGCCGTGGATTTCCGGCCCTATGACAGCTCTAGTCTGCAGTACCTTTTTTCATCCATCAGGGGTCTCCATTATACTCAGGCTCAGTGTTTGCCAGGTGTACGATAATTTTCGTATTTGTACGATAATTTTGCCCTCTGTACGATATACGATCAATAATCCCGACAAAGGCCAAAAATACAATAATTTCGCCATTCTGTGAACGTGTAGTTGTGACCGGTTTCCATCAGCCTGTCACAACTGTCTGTCGGAGTTTTTCGTGAACCCTGAAGGCGTCTTGGAATTCCAGCTAATCGTGCTTTTCTAAATGTGACAGAAGACTTTCTGTAGAGCTCTTTAGTTGCCCCCAGACAATAATGCGTATTAATGTCTATGGTTCCCCCCAGTACTGACGCCACAAAGCTGTGAGTGCCTGTTAGACGCTACAGTACAGTACTTATTATTTTGTTTATAATGGGTGTACGATAATCCTACATTTCTCACCTGGCAACCCTGCTCAGGCTATACACGAAACAACTGTGTCTTTTGCGTACGCTCACAAGACGTGGACATTCACTGGAACTATTCACAAAAGTACGTAATCCACTTTCTCTCCTGCAGGATATTTCCTGCCTTCCACCAATCACAGAGACCCTCTTTGTCTCTCTCTGGTGGGGTATTTTCCCTCCCCCTTAACTGATAGAGGAAATACCATTTGTTTTTTCAGCTGGCTGAACTCTTTTTTGGTAAAAGAGTGAAGGATAATATTCATTCATTCAACCTTTATTTATACAGGCTGACTTTACACAGTTCTACTTTTAATCTGATTGAAAACTACTTCACAACTATTATATAATTAATGCACAAGTGCTTTATGATCAAGGTATTAATTGTTTTACTACGTTTTATGCAACCATGTTCTCTGCGCCTTCAAGTGAACACAGTTTTCAGAGCTGGACACCTTTTTTCCAACTCACATGAGGCTGATGGGGGATGTGTAACACCCAGAACAAAGAGGCCAGTGTCTCCTTGCCAGTCATATAAATCTGTGAAGTCATAAAACTGACAAAAGGCACCAAGGCCCCCCCTGCCACAAGTCACTCAAAGACCAGAAGAGACCCAACTTCAAGCATTCCTTAAGTCCCAAAGCCTCACATGAGTAGATGCTCACATTCTGTCTCCTCTCAGAAAACCCTTACCATTTTATGAGAGAAACTTGATCATTTTTAACATCGTATGAAAAACCTCTTCGATATAATGAAAACACAAAGACAAAATTATTTTATTTCATAACAAATCTCAGCTACTATGGTTATTGATCAGATCGGATCAGATTTAATATGAAGGTGTGTCCGCAAACTGACTCACTGTGACTTCACTGGGAAGAACAAACTCATATGCAACCTTGCTCAAGAACTTTGAGGGGCATACGCAAGGAACGACTGAAAACAACAAAGGCACAGAAAGAACAAAAGACTGTCCACAAAAACTTTCAGCCGAGCAGAGGCAAAGACTTTCTCAAAGAACTGTCAAAACATGGTCATCAGACACAAATGGCCAGGATATACGGTCCGGATTTGGGGGGTCCGGACGAGAATCAGAACCCAGTGAACGTCTCACTGGGGGCTGGAACAAGAGAAAGCTGAACACGTTCTCCAAACAGACAAGAGAACAAATGGTCCTGAAGTCACTCACACCAGCAAAGGCCGCACCCCATATCGATCTGTGAGGATCTGTCGTTGATCTTAGTAGCCGGGATCAAAACTACAGTTGCTATGATAAATTTTTAATGAAACACATAGGCACATTTGGGCCTGCTAGCGCAGGCTTCATGATTTTTAGTTATACTGTGCTCAGGTGGATCTGACGACTTGCTTCTTCTGGTTCCTGTAACTCTGTGGTGAAGCTTAAGAAATGCAAGGGAAATGATCCCAGACCCTAAAACGAGTTAACTTTTATATTTCTGTTTTTGCAGTTGTCCTTGGCGGAGTGCATGTTGGGATTCTGATGTGTCACAAGGGGTACATTTTGGTAAATGATTATAATTTTAAAGAAAATGAGATGATATCGTAGATTACTGTTAGCTATATGGTTGTGAAAACCAAATTAGTGGTGGCAATAGGCTGAGGTTTAGGAAACATCTGACACTAGTGCTTAGGTTAAAGGATGGTAAATTTAGACACAATTTCCAATTTATTAACCAAATAACTTTGGCATAATTGAAACAAGGTAGAGTTTTGTTTCAAAAGGGGGTTAAGGGGCTGACAGATGTTTCTAAAAATAGAAAGGTTGAAATTGGTCCCTAGAAATAACTAATTAGAAATAACTAGATTGTAAATGTTTCCTAGAAACAACTAGGCCGAAAAATGTTCCTAGAAATAACTAATTAACTAAAAGATGGTAAATACATTTTAGTATACAAAGAATAATAAGGATAACTGATAAATTGGCGTTATAAACAAAGTTCACTTGCGTTGATATTGAGGCGGCATCGGTCTTGAACGTTTTATTTTCTTTAATCATGTCATGGGGGAAGGAGTATTGATGCAAGCATATTTCGAATGAGCAATTAACAACACTGTTTTTTTTCCCCTCTGTGAAAGTGTGTGAAGCAGGATGGGGGACCCCCCTTGGAAATGTTTCCTGCCTGCAGGCTCAAACCACTCAAACCTGAAGTGGACCTGATCAGAGGATGTTTAGAAATATGATGGTTCTGTAGATTTATAGCAATTGACTTGACTAGACGACATGTGACTTATTGACTCAGGAAAAAGGTGTATAGAACCACAGGTGTACAATGTTTTGTGAATTATGCTCTGCCGCCGCTTGCTATGTTATTTTTTAATTATGCTCTGCCACCGCTTGTGATGTTATTGTTATGTGTGTAATTTCTGCTATAAGCTGAGTGAAAAGGTACAGTATTTTTTGTAAGTATGAACGCCTCAAAACTACTCATAATTAACCCTAATGAAGATTAAGCCTCTTCCAAACCAACTAACATGCATGATTCATTCTTTGTACTACTGATTTATAATTGATTGGGTGTTGTTTGCTGTGGCACATTCTGTTTATGATAGGTGGTTCCTGGAAATGCTCCAGCTGAGGGAGTTTTCTCAACAGAGTCCCAGGGAGGCAAGACCAGACAGCCCTGGTCAGGAAGGACCCGTGGGGGGTCGCTGAACGCACACCACAGGCAGTGCGTGTCAATGCCAGGGGATCCACACGGTTCAGTGTGCTCCAGCCCATGAACCAGGAAGGAGCTAAAGGATTGGGCTGGACAACAAGAGGAGCTCGCATTCGAACTCTTGTACCTTGATAGACGAAAGTAGCCGAGTAAGTTGCGTGCGAGGCTCAGAAGGACTCTGTTTAATGGGGCCACTCGGTGCTAGGAATATGCACACATAGAACAGACACCTAAAACGATAAAAACACTACATATTAGAGTCTCACATTACACGAAGAAAACTCGGGAACATAGGAGGACATTCCCGAGCACCCAAGGGGAATGCCCCTGAGTACGTGTAAAAAGTATATTAATGTTTCTGTGATGATGATATAAATTTTGTGTTCTTTCTCTATTTTTGTGTGTTCAAGGGAGACAACTGCCTTACTGCTGGAGGATGAATTTGGGAACTCAAGGTTCATAATTCTGCAATATCCTAAGCGCTTACTATTAATATCGTTCATAGTTTGCATATATTTCCTTATATTCTACAATTTGCATATTAATAAATTCATTCGGGTCTGGACGACCCACTGGACAATTGGCTGATAAAGATCTTCGGTCACTGGAAACAGGTGTTTGTATCTATAATGGTATCATTGGCTATTTTCTTAGGCATACTTATAACTTGCGGGTGCTGCTACGTGCATTGTGTAAGGTCTTTGACGGTTAGATCCTGAAGTGATGAGACAACTGTTTTTGTTAAAAAAACTATAACTTGGAGGATTTTGAAAAAATGGATTAAATATTGTGAATATATGCGTTTAGCTACGTTATTAGGTGTGTGATTTTATTTCTTTTGGGATGGACCTCAGCAGAATGAGGTCCAAAGGGGGATTGTTGTGAAATAAAAATATATTTGTCTTCGTGTTTTACATTTATTTTGAAGGAGTCTTTACACGGCGTTCAAAATGATCAAGTTTCTCTCATAGAATGGTAAAGGTTTCCTGAGAGGAGACAGGATGTGAGCATGTAGGCCCCTACTCATGTGAGGTCCTAGTACTTAAGGAATGCTGTGAACACAGTTTAAACTCTTACAGAATAACACAGCTTAAAAGCACACATCATGAAAATGACAAAAGTTATTCTTTTGATCACATCAGCCTAAAATCAAAGATAGAAATAGTCTCTTTTGGTGACTATATTTATCAGATTACAGCTAAATGAATGATTTTGTAGTAAATGTCTTGCTTTACTGAGAGGTCAGTAAAGGTCATCACTGGACAGTTCAAAAACCTTAGTTTGACCCTGGGTAGGTCCATTACATCTCCCCCCTTTTGGAAGCCATCGCCAGTCCTTGGGGATGGGGTCCAACACGAAAGGAAACCTTGAACTGTCTTTGATCTTGAAGTAATCCAGCAAGTGGAAAAGAAAAATCAAAAATTATAATCCCATAAAGTTTTTGAAATTCCATACTGTTCGGAGGTAATCCCATTGCGAAAAGCTTTTAATCCTTTGGAAACAAAGTCTGTTAACTCTTGGAAAACAAAGTCTGTGATCCCTTGGAAAGCAAAGTCTTATAATCCACAGCGGTAATTCCAC
>JBBPBX010060658.1:0-21371 GCA_038048925.1 Garcialebias charrua
CACGTGTGACTCTGTCTGTGTAATCTTGTTCACTGTCAGCATCTTGTTGGCTGTCAGCATCATGACCTTCAGGATGTTGTTGTGTGTCAGCAATTGGTTTGCTGTCAACATCCATGGCAATGTTGGTAGTAGTGTGCGCTGAGTTATTTGTGTGCTCTGAGTCTTTGTGAAAGACAGTGCTACACATCGCTCCAGGTTGGTCAATGTTGATAGTGTCATTATCAATGATAACGCCACTCATTGTATCAGGTTGGTCAAGCACAGTAACATTCAAATCTATTGACAAACTACTTACTTCCTCTGTCTCTTCCGAGCATAGAGGTGTTGGGCCATTTTTTCGGGACATTCGTGACTCTTTGCGCGTCTCGAACTGTTCTGTTCGAGGCGCAGGAGGTGCAGTTCCGAGGCTCGGGGGTTTCTGTTGGGACCACGCATTGTTACATGAGTATAGGTCCTCATACTTCAATTTCTTTTGAAGTTCACCCACCGTTAGACCTTGGTTTTCACCCACCTGGTTCGATCTGAACCATTTTGGGTCTCTTAGAGAGTGAACACCTACCTTTTGTGGTTCGTTGCTTGTCTCAGATTTTTCAATCTGAGGTGCTTCAGGGGCGGGGCTCCCTTTAAACCATGGTGAGTCACTGTTCCGGCTGGCACCAACATTTCGTTGTTTGTCAGTTTGAAAATCTTGTTTATGCTTGCGTGCATTATCCAACTCTTCTAACAACTGACGTATGTTCTCCATCTCCTCTGAGGTCAGAGGGCCTTTGATACGACAGTGTTTATTCTCGCTTTCCATAGGAGAGAGAACCTCTTCTATTTTTAGCGACTGGGATACGACCTTTTGACCTGGGTACACCTCAGAGGGTGTTTTGCTTCGCATGTGAGCCTCAGCCGCAGTTACAGCACACTGTTTCAAGGCTTTTTTTCTAAACTGACGTTGTAACTCAAGGCCTTTTTTGAGAAGTTCTTCTCTTTCTCGTTTGCTCTTCTTCCTTATCAATTCAAGCTTTGCTTCGAGCAGCTTGAAAGCTTCAGCCTTGCCTTGCATATTAGCGTAAAAAACCTTTACAACACCCCGTTTTATTTCATCCAAAGATGTTACTTCTAATTCACACCAGGTGTACAATGGCAACTTGAATCTAATATCAGAGATTAGATTATTTCTGAAAACAGATTTGAAAAGCGTCTGCTCTTCCAGGCCTGGTTCCTTTATGTCACCTGCATACGCCTTGAAAATTCTGTCAAAGAAATGCAATGGATGTTCATCTTTTCTCTGCAAGACATCTCGTGCAGCTAAGTAGTCACCACACAATGAGAAAGATTTTTTCTCTGTGCGAGGTGCAGGGGGAGCAGGTCCTCGGCTTCGGGGTTCCTCTTGGGATCCTTTGATGTATGAGTCTTCTAGAGGCACATACTGTATGAACCTTGGACGCGCACCTTCTTGAACTTCCATCTTTGTTTTGATTGTTTGTGAAAATCAATAAGACAGTTCGTATTTTAATGTGTGCAAATAAATCTTCACTTTTAATGTAGCACTGAGTCAATCAAACTAACCAGCTGTGTGGTTTAAGTGTTTCACCGTGTAGTAAGTATTTCTATTCATAGGTACCTTCTTTCAGGGTTTACCCTTAAATGAATTGTAAAAGTTAAATGCCTCTTGCAGTGTTAACTTTAAATATAACATTTTTTAACAACAGTTACTAACTAACACAAGCATGATTTTCGTTTTACTTACTCAAACACTTTTTAAAAGATTTGAAATAAATGCAATATTCACACTAAAATGTTCCCAGGAAGCTGCTCCATCATGCCTTAAAAAGATGTATTGCAGTTTGGCTAAACTGTTTTTGCTGTATTTTGACAGTTATCAGGAGTGAAAATGGGATTTCCTGTTTGTTATTTTAAATATTTTTTTATTTAAAATAAACTGGAGTTTTTGTATGCTCAACATAACATTACAGATGTTATTCCAAATAAAAATCAGTGATTTTTATTAATTTGTTGTCATTTGACATCCTCAAATTTGTTCTGCTATCTTTGTTTTGATTTTTGTGAAAATCAAGTCAGCAGATGCTTTTTGTTTGTTATTTTAAACTTTTTATTTAAAATAAACTGGAGTCATTAATTTTACACAGAAAAGCGTTAAAAATGCAATTTTTAACTAAAAGTGTACAGATGTACAACAATTCTGTTTAAAATTCAGAGATGTGAAGAGCCTAATGTGGAATTGCTCCGTTCTCCATCATTTTTTTTTTAATTTAATTTGAAAATCAAATAAAAAATGCCTTTTCAGTGTTATTTTAAATCTCTTCAATATTTAAAATAAGCATAAATTGATTGTCTGTACCACTGTTATCCTAAATTTTTGTATTTAAAATAAACAGGAGTTTTTGTTTGTGTACAGAACAATTTTTAAAAGCTGGTAATTCACCATAAAAATGCTGACTTTTTTATGATGTTTTTGAGAAAACTCATCTGTCAACGTCTTTTAACCAACAGGGGGCAGTTTCGAGTCTTAATGTAATCACGAGGAACTGATTTTTCTTTATTCAGTATTTAAACTAAAAACAACCTTTTCAGAGTTAGTTTCTAGTATGTTCGTGATAAACGCTCGAACTGTGGTCTTGTCAGAGACAAATATATGTTGTTAGACAGTTTAGATGGCTTTAAATGAGTGTTTAAACTCTCAGTGAAACCACTTTTCACCGTGTGTGTGTGTGAACTGCGTCTGATTGTCACTCAATGTGCATCAGGAAATGACGACAAGAATGGGCGGGCCAACGCAGCGTGCGTAGCGCGTCACCAGCTTCGTACGTGAGCGAGGCGGAGCTCGCTACAACATACGTGACGTCAACAAATCAATCACAGCATATGTAGTTCAT
Source organism: Garcialebias charrua (assembly GCA_038048925.1). Classification (NCBI taxonomy): domain Eukaryota; kingdom Metazoa; phylum Chordata; class Actinopteri; order Cyprinodontiformes; family Rivulidae; genus Garcialebias; species Garcialebias charrua. Next base: position 2,886 of record JBBPBX010060658.1, read on the forward strand.
TCTCCAAGCATTAATGGCGAATGTAGTTTCTTACCTTCGACCAATGTAGCGCCGGAAATGACGACAAAGTGGGCTGGTCGCAACGGCGTGCGACGTGATTGACAGCTCACAACAGCGAATCAGCGTTCGCCACAAGAGTGATTGACAGCACACAACAGCGAATCAGCGTTCGCTACATGAGTGATTGACAGCACACAGTACTCGTTCATCCAATCACAGCTCATAAACAACGTGTAGGACACGTCCATGTAACGTTAGCTTAGCACGCAACTCTAGACTCTTAAACAACTCCAACGCTTTAAGTCAACTTCCCAAAATTCTGAAACGTGGCAATCACAATTAAACCAGGCACGACTTAGCTACATTCAGTAACCCAGCACTTCAGCTGCAGAACAAACACGGACTCGCTCGGAGCCACTTCAAGGTCGGTTCCGGTCCACTTTTTAATGGAGCAGGAAACGGGTCTGAACAGAACCACTATCCGACAACGTTCTAACAGTAATATGCTTCTATGACCTGCTCTAACATGTAAAATACCACACACAGCAATCTTGTAGATGTTAAATTAGCTTTTCAGGCAATTTGACTCGGCGGTCATTTTGCAGTGAGATTGCCTCAGCTTGTGCAACGTAATCTGGACCGGGTCCTTATCAGAACCACCAAACACTTCCCACACAGCGAGACAGATCCCCACCAAACTACTTATAGCGTTTCAAAAGTTGAACAAATAACAATTTCAGCTTCAAATGATAAAAACATGCAGAATCTGCCTGCTTTGAACACTTCCAGCCAAAATTATTATCCTCAGAGTTTAAAACTTGGATCCTCTTATGCAAACATGACGTTACAGTTCATGAGAAACCACAGATATCAATAAACTTTCAGAACCACGTACGAGGCCACCAGATGTAAGGGGTTATGAGGAGGTCAATATTAATACTGACCTCTTTACCTTAATTAATTTACTTATTCAGATTGAATAGTAAATTCACGGATTCTGTTCTTTTTCAGTTTACCCAATATTTCTGTGATCTTTATGATGGATAAATACACAAAGCCATTAAGTGACAAAGACGTTAACTTAGTTTGATATGTCAAAGAGACACTATCATTTATTTAAAATGAATCAACTAAATTAACACCATTACACTTGATTGACATGATTTCACTTTCTTTCAAATTAATACGTCAGCACACTTAAATTTAACACAACAGACTTCAATATTGGATGTTAACATATTTAGTCTGTGGGCTCTTCAGCTTAATTAGTTTCCAGCTTAGATTGAGAGGGGAAATAATAGGAGGAAAGATTTAAGAAGAATTGGGAGGTTAAGAGAGGAAGTTTATCTTGCATTTATGAAACCAGATGACACTCTTCCGTACGCGTCCAGCTAAGATATCATCACACCTCCAGTAAGCAAACAGCTGCTCCTTTACCTTAAGACGTCCGCCTTGGTTCTGGCAAAGAGCTGTGGTCAGCCTTGGACTGACGAGTCGTCGGTCCCGCAAGTCCAAGCTGGACTCCAGACGTGTTTACCTTGTCGGTGTCGGTGATACTCGCTTTCGTCGGCAGAAGCCGTGACAGTCGTGGTTTCTTGGCTCAAGATAATTTATTCCAGGAAGGAATAACAAAGTTTGAGAGCTCTGCTCCTTAAAAGTGGACCCATAACAACATGTTATCAGTCCCAGCTGGATGACGAAGGTCGTTAGCTCTTGACCAAGCGTACCACAGCCCTTTGGGAAGGTTCACATCTCTTTCGAAGCTCCCAGCAAACTCTGAGGAACCTGCTGGTTCCTTCCAAACTCTGCAGACTCTTGCAGACTCTGACGTTCCAGCCACAGCTTAGAACTTAAAGCAGGATTCAAAGAGAGGAGTTCACTTGTGTTATCGCGACCCAAGGTTACAGCCAGAGCAGAGGGAGATTTGTTTAGGAAAAGACAGAGAAACTGGAGCCTTGTTCATGAAAAACAACGGATTAAACTGTCTTCTTATTTCTAAACAAAACAGTCGGGTCTCTGTGACCCGAGATTTCCCTTTAACACAGCAGTGAACACAGTTTAACTCTTAAAGAATAACACAGCTTAAAAGCACACATCATGAAAATGACAAATGTTATTCTTTTGATCACATCAGCCTAAAATCAAAGATAGAAATAGTCTCTTTTGGTGACTATGTTATCAGATTATAGCTAAATGAATGATTTTGTAGTAAATGTCTTGCTTTACTGAGAGGTCAGTAAAGGTCATCACTGGACAGTTCAAAAGTACACAGGTGTCTTAAAAGTGGACAAGGTCATGCCCACTACATCTCCCCCCTTTTGGAAGCCATCGCCAGTCCTTGGGGATGGGGTCCAACACGAAAGGAAACCTTGAACTGTCTTTGATCTTGAAGTAATCCAGCAAGTGGAAAAGAAAAATCAAAAATTATAATCCCATAAAGTTTTTGGAAATTCCATACTGTTCGGAGGTAATCCCATTGCGAAAAGCTTTTAATCCCTTGGAAAACTGAGTCTGTTAACTCTTGGCAAACAAAGTCTGTGATCCTTTGGGAAACAAAGTCTTATAATCCACAGCGGTAATTCCACAACGATTAGTTTTGTTGATTGATCAGCAACAATTGTTTTCATAATCAGCATGTAGAGGGGATCCCTCGATTGACGCAGAGGAGGCGACCCTTGGATGAAGGTTGAAGACCAAGCGTTGGAGCTGCAGGTCCCCACATCGAAGGTTGTTGGCTGGTTGGTTTCCAGTCAGTGCCACTCTGGTTCTATGTGTCATGCAATTATGTGGTTTTTTAGGTGGGCTTATGATTGGGATTTTACATTAGGCCCTACCTATATGCACCTGGTATGTAAGCTATCATGGTTTAGATCAGCTACAATTACCAATTAAGGGGTGGATCAATTCTGTAAAATTAGATATAGGGATCTATACCTATAAAATTTTGGAGGGCTTCTGTAACGAAGGCCTCTAATTCCAAACTATTCCTCCATTCATTACTTAGTTTAGGTTAAACTAAAATAAAAATGAAATATAGTTTGATCTAAATGTCTGTTGTCTTTTAGACGAACGACGTAGGATTTGGTATTCCTAATAAATTTTGAAGTCTATGGCGAGACTCATCAAAATGAATAGATAATCTAGAATAGAAACGATCGAATCGGTTCAATTTAGAAATTATGAGACCAGTGTAGTTTATGGTACCTTGAGTAGCTTTAAACTACATTGACTCTTCGACGATTGAGATTTAACAAAACGAACTGCATGTTGGCATAGTTAAATCCATATCATTCATTAACCAATGTTAATACAAAACCTTTTTGGCTGGGAGTGTTCAGAACCAAACAGTATCTCAACTAATGACAACAGTAATGACTAAACAACAAGGAAACAACGTTTCACTGCTTCGACACACTCTTGTCGTCAGATTCCAAAGTGCAACACACAAGAAAACAGGTCTCAACTTTATGACCGAGGTCAAATTAAATCTCGTGGATTTAAACGGTTGTTAAGGTTAGTTTTTTGTTGTGGGTTTTAGGCTTAGCGTTTCTAAGTTCAAATTGGACAATGCGACTTATAGGGTGGGAAAATACGGTAGTTTAAACCTGATTAGTTTATTTACTAACTTGTGTTTGGACGACCTTATTATCCCATGAAGTCGGTGTGTTTGTGAGATCTTTGTCTTTTGTGGAGTCATTGAACGCCTTGTAAGGTTTGATCTGATTTCGATGTACCCATTTAGCAATTGGCTCTTTGCGGCCTTTGCTGATTTTGATTTCGTAGACGACTGAGGACACTTTGTCTGTTATCAGATGAGGTCCAGTCCACCTGGGCATTAGTTTGCGGGCGAGAGTTCCGGTCTCGGACCCTCCTTTCCCGGTTGCTGGGGCGAACGTATAGTACCAGACTCTGTCTCCCACTTGGAGTTCATTGTGAGAGGCCTTCTGGTCATAGTACGCCTTACGTCCTTCAGCGGATCTTTCCAGGTTTTTCTGGGCGAAAGCAAAAGTGTTTCTGAGGTGTACATTCAAATCTTTGTCTTTGGCATGGCCTAACATCACCCCCCTTTGGTCATGGGGGACCACGAGCACAGGTGAGGACGTCCGTCCATGGGCACAAGTTAGGATGCCACCGTTTAGTTTAAGCTGTTCGCGCAGCTGAGAGAAGACGGTACACAGGAATCGTTTAGGTTTTGGCCAACGTATCTTCTTACGTTTACCTCTTTCCGTGTAATTCAGGTGTGTCACAACCGTCGGCGCAGTCGCAGGTGTGTCTGATTGTACAGACTGCGACGGGTCACTGTCGTTGTGTGTGTCTTCCCACTTCTTGACTGAAGAGGGGCTCTTTGAGTCTGTAAAAACTATGTCATTTCTGATTAGTTCTAGACACAAATGTCCCTGAACCAAGGTTTCATCGAAAGCTTGGCTGATAGCCGAATTACCTGTCCCAGAGGACAGTACAGCAACCTCGGTGTGGGGTCCTTGGATCTCCACACCTTTCTCTACCTGTGGTAGGTAATGTGAGTTTGCCCCCTTCTTGTCTGAAGAGGGGTCCTCGTAGTCTGCAACAATGATGTCCAAGTGACTGTCAGCGTTTGGTTGACTGTCATTTTCTGGACTCAGATGCCCTTGAACCAAGGTTTCATTGAAAGCTTGGTTGATTGCCGAATTACCTGTCTCAGAGGACAGTACAGCGTCTTCGGTGTGGGATCCTTGGATCTCAACACCTTTCACTACCTGTGGTAGGCAGTGGTCAGGGAGTGCTGAATGTGTCAGCTCACAGAGGAGGTTCTCTTGTTGGGCCAGAGTTTGGTCCAACTTTTGGGTCTCTTCTGTCTCACCTGTAGTTGAAGGTTCACTTACCGGGCTCTCGTCCTCGGATGAGCAGTCCCTTGTGTCCTCTGCGGTACCTGCGGTTAGGCAGTCTGTATCGCAACTAGGAAGCACTTTTATTGGCAGGGGTTTTCTCACTGTGCTCCACATTTTCCGTCGACCATAATCTATAATCGCGTTGAAGCGGTTTATAAAATCTTGGCCAACCAAAAATGGGAATGAGTCAAGTTTAGACACGTACACCGGGTGGCGTAGTGTCATTTCGCCAATCTGCATGTGAACCATAGCCATAGCTGTTAGGGTTGTTCTCGTCTCTGCGAGACCCTGTAGCTCAATAGCACATTTCTCAAAGGGTATTTGCCTGTCAACACCGTTAGCGGCGGTCCTCAGCTCCTCGAACAGCTTGGCCGACATAATGGTTATATCAGAACTGCCATCCAGGAGGGCTTCACGCTCAAGGACACCTTCCAGTGTGATAGGCAGGTAAGCTTTCTTAGCCACCCCCCTTTGTATAAAGTTACACAGAAACCTCACAGGTCTTGGCCCACGTTTCTGTTCACGTGTGACTCTGTCTGTGTAATCTTGTTTACTGTCAGCATCTTGTTGGCTGTCAGCATCATGACCTTCAGGATGTTGTTGTGTGTCAGCAATTGGTTTGCTGTCAACATCCATGGCAATGTTGGTAGTAGTGTGCGCTGAGTTATTTGTGTGCTCTGAGTCTTTGTGAAAGACAGTGCTACACATCGCTCCAGGTTGGTCAATGTTGATAGTGTCATTATCAATGATAACGCCACTCATTGTATCAGGTTGGTCAAGCACAGTAACATTCAAATCTACTGACAAACTACTTACTTCCTCTGTCTCTTCCGAGCATAGAGGTGTTGGGCCATTATTCCGGGACATTCGTGACTCTTTGCCTGTCTTGAACTGTTCTGTTCGAGGCGCGGGAGGTGCAGTTCCAAGGCTCGGGGGTGTCTGTTGGGACCACGCATAGTTACATGAGTATAGGTCCTCATCCTTCAATTTCTTTTGAAGTCCACCCACCGATTGACCTCGGTTTTCACCCATCTGGTTCGATCTGAACCGTTGTGGGTCTCTTAGAGAGTGAACACCTACCTTTTGTGGTTCGTTGCTTGTCTCAGATTTTTCAATCTGAGGTGCTTCAGGGGCGGGGCTCCCTTTAAACCATTTTGAGTCACTGTTCCAACTGGTACCAACATTTCGGTGTATGTCAGTTTGAAAATCTTGTTTATGCTTGCGTGCATTATCCAACTCTTCTAACAACTGACGTATGTTCTCCATCTCCTCTGAGGTCAGAGGGCCTTTGATACGACAGTGTTTATTCTCGCTTTCCATAGGAGAGAGAACCTCTTCTATTTTTAGCGACTGGGATATGACCTTTTGACCTGGGCACACCTCAGAGGGTGTTTTGCTTCGCATGTGAGCCTCAGCCGCAGTTACAGCACACTGTTTCAAGGCTTTTTGTCTAAACTGACGTTGTAACTCAAGGCCTTTTGTGAGAAGTTCTGCTCTTTCTCGTTTGCTCTTCTTCCTTATCAATTCAAGCTTTGCTTCGAGCAGCTTGAAAGCTTCAGCCTTGCCTTGCATATTAGCGTAAAAAACCTTTACAACACCCCGTTTTATTTCATCCAAAGATGTTACTTCTAATTCACACCAGGTGTACAATGGCAACTTGAATCTAATATCAGAGATTAGATTATTTCTGAAAACAGATTTGAAAAGCGTCTGCTCTTCCAGGCCTGGTTCCTTTATGTCACCTGCATACGCCTTGAAAATTCTGTCAAAGAAATGCAATGGATGTTCATCTTTTCTCTGCAAGACATCTCGTGCAGCTAAGTAGTCACCACACAATGAGAAAGATTTTTTCTCTGTGCGAGGTGCAGGGGGAGCAGGTCCTCGGCTTCGGGGTTCCTCTTGGGATCCTTTGATGTATGAGTCTTCTAGAGGCACATACTGTATGAACCTTGGACGCGCACCTTCTTGAACTTCCATCTTTGTTTTGATTGTTTGTGAAAATCAATAAGACAGTTCGTATTTTAATGTGTGCAGATACATCTTCACTTTTAATGTAGCACTGAGTCAATCAAACTAACCAGCTGTGTGGTTTAAGTGTTTCACCGTGTAATAAGTATTTCTATTCATAGGTACCTTCTTTCAGGGTTTACCCTTAAATGAATTGTAAAAGTTAAATGCCCTTGCAGTGTTAACTTTATATATAACTTATTTTTTAACAACAGTTACTAACTAACACAAACATGATTTTCGTTTTACTTACTCAAACACTTTTTAAAAGATTTGAAATAAATGCAATATTCACACTAAAATGTTCCCAGGAAGCTGCTCCATCATGCCTTAAAAAGATGTATTGCAGTTTGGCTAAACTGTTTTTGCTGTATTTTGACAGTTATCAGGAGTGAAAATAGGATTACTTGTTTGTTATTTTAAATATTTTTTTATTTAAAATAAACTGGAGTTTTTGTATGCTCAACATAACATTACAGATGTTATTCCAAATAAAAATCAGTGATTTTTATTAATTTGTTGTCATTTGACATCCTCAAATTTGTTCTGCTATCTTTGTTTTGATTTTTGTGAAAATCAAGTCAGCAGATGCTTTTTGTTTGTTATTTTAAACTTTTTATTTAAAATAAACTGGAGTCATTAATTTTACACAGAAAAACGTTAAAAATGCCATTTTTAACTAAAAGTGTACAGATGTACACACCAATTCTGTTTAAAATTCAGAGATGTGAAGAGCATAATGTGGAATTGCTCTGATCTCCATCACTTTTTTTTTTTATTTAATTTGAAAATCAAATAAAAATTCCCTTTTGAGTGTTATTTTAAATCTCTTCAGTATTTAAAATGAGCATGAATCGTTTGTCTGTACCTCTGTTATTCTAAAATTTGTATTTAGAATAAACAGGAGTTTTTTGTTTGTGTACAGAACAATTTTTTAAAAGCTGGTAATTCACCATAAAAATGCTGACTTTTTTATGATGTTTTTGAGAAAACTCATCTGTCAACGTCTTTTAACCAACAGGGGGCAGCTTCGAGTCCTAATTTTAATCACGAGGAAACTGATTTTTCTAATCAGTATTTAAACTAAAAACAACCTGTTAGAGTTAGTTTCTAGTATGTTCGTGATAAACGCTCGAACTGCGGTCTTGTCAGAGACAAATATATGTTGTTAGACAGTTTAGATGGCTTTAAATGAGTTTTTAAACTTTTAGTGAAATCTCCGTTTGTCTTGTGTTGAGTGAAACTGCTCGTCACCCAAAGTGCACCTGGAAATGACGACACAAGTAGGCGGGTCGACGCAGTGCGTCACCAGCTTCCGTTGAGCGAGGCGGAGCTCGCTAAACAGATACGTGACGTCAACCAAACAGCGTTTGTAGTTCATTCCCAAGCGTTCATGGTAAATGAAGTTTTCTTACCTTCGCCCAATGTAGTACCGGAAATGACGACAAAGTGGGTTGGTCGCAACGGCGTGCGTTCCCACTACAGCGAATCAGCGCTCGCCACGAGTGATTGACAGCTCACAGCTCTCGTTCATCCAATCACAGCTCATAAACAACGTGTAGGACACGTCTATGTAACGTTAGCTTAGCACGCAACTCTAGACTCTTAAACAACTCAAACGCTTTAAATAAACTTCCCAAAATTCTGAAACGTGGCAATCACAAATAAAACAGGCACGACTTAGCTACATTCAGTAACCCAGCACTTCAGCTGCAGAACAAACACGGACTCGCTCGGAGCCACTTCAAGGTCGGTTCCGGTCCACTTTTCAATGGAGCAGGAAACGGGTCTGACAGAACCCAGCCGACACGTTCTAACAGTAATATGCCTTTTCGACCTGCGCTAACTTGCAAAAATACCACACACAGCAATCTTGTAGATGTTAAAGTAGCTTTTCAGGCAATTTGACTCGGCGGTCATTTTGCAGTGAGATTGCCTCAGCTTGTGCAACGTAATCTGGACCGGGTCCTTATCAGAACCACCAAACACTTCCCACACAGCGAGACAGATCCCCACCAAACTACTTATAGCGTTTCAAAAGTTGAACAAATAACAATTTCAGCTTCAAATGTCATTAACTGCAGTCCTGCAATCGTTCTGAACACTTTTCCAGCCAAAATAATTAATCTGTTAGAGTCCAAAACTTGGATCCCAATATGCAAACATGACGTTACAGTTCACGAGAGATCACAGATATCAATAAACTTTCAGAACCACGTACGAGGGCCACCAGATGTACACATCATGAAAATGACAAAATTTATTCTTTTGATCACATCAGCCTAAAATCAAAGATAGAAATAGTCTCTTTTGGTGACTATATTTATCAGATTATAGCTAAATGAATGATTTTGTAGTAAATGTCTTGCTTTACTGAGAGGTCAGTAAAGGTCATCACTGGACAGTTCAAAAGTACACAGGTGTCTTAAAAGTGGACAAGGTCATGCCCACTACACTTATTATGTTTTGTATACTAAAATGTATTTACCATCTTTTAGTTAATTAGTTATTTCTAGGAAAATTTTTCAACATAGTTGTTTTTAGGAAACATTTACAATCTAGTTATTTCTAGGGACCAATTTCAACCTCTCTATGTTTAGGAACATCTGTCAACCTCTCCCCTTTATGAAACAAAACTCTACCTTGTTTCAATTCTGTAGTCTACACGCCAAAGTTATTTGGTTGTTAAATTGGAAATTAAAAAAGGCGTTCAATACAGGATCAACTGGACTTTATTTGTTGCAGAAAACGTTTCGACTTCTGTCCAGAAGTCTTTTTCAATTCTGAATGGAAGCTGTGAGAACGAGAAGTTTTATACAGGCTTACAAGTCACGCACCAACATATGAAATTGGAAACTGAAATACACCACTATCCAATTTCATATGTTGGTGCGTGACTTGTAAGCCTGTATAAAACTTCTCGTTCTCACAGCTTCCATTCAGAATTGAAAAAGACTTCTGGACAGAAGTCGAAACGTTTTACAAATAAAGTCCAGTTGATCCTGTATTGAACACCTTTTTTGATTTCATCATGTCCTGGACGACTGAGAATCTTCACCAGCATAAATTGGAAATTGTGTCTAAATTTACCATCCTTTAACCTGAGCACTAGTGTCAGGATCCCAGAAAAAATGTTTCCTAAACCCTAGCCTATTGCCACCTCTAAATCGGTTTTCACAACCATATAGCTAACTGTAATCTACGATATCATCACATTTTCTTTAAAGTTATAATCATTTACCAAAATGTACCCCTTGTGACACATCAGATTCCCAACATGCACTCCGCCAAGGATAACTGCTGCCCTCTCTTCAGTTCTATAAAACATTGTATGAATGTTTGTGGAGACACAAATTTTAACCTGCAAAAACAAAAATATAAAAGTTAACTCGTTTTAGGGTCAGGAGCTAGGATAATTTCCCTTGCTTTCCTTAAGCTTCACCACAGAGTTACAGGAACCAGAAAAAGCAAGTCGTCAGATCCACCTGAGCACAGTATAACTAAATCATGAGGCCCGCGCTAGCAGGTCCTAAATGTGCATATGTGTTTCATTTAAAAATGTATCATAGCAACTGTAGATTTGACCCCAGATACCAAAGTCATTGATAGATCCTCACAGATCAATATGGGGTACGGCCTTTGCTGGACTGCTGGTATGGTAGGACCCGTTCTCTTGTCTGTTTGGCGAACGTGTTCAGCCTTCTCTTGTTCCAGCCCCCAGTGAGATGTTCACTGGGTTCTGATTCTCGTCAGGATCCCCCAAATCCGGACCATATATTCTGGCCATTTGTGTCTGATGACCATGTTTTGACAGTTCTTTGACAAAGTCTTTGTCTCTGCTTGGCTGAAAGTTTTTGTGGACAGTCTTTTGTTCTTTGATGACAGTCCAGTGCACTGCCCTTCTTTTGGTGCCTTTATTGTTTTCAGTCGTTCTTTGCGTAAGCCCCTCGAAAGTTCTTTGAGCAAGGCTGCATATGAGTCCAGCCATGTTGTTGTTGTTCTCAGTGAAGTCAAAGTGAGCCAGTTCTGGACACACCTTCATATTAAATCTGATCCGATCTGATCAATAACCACAGTAGCTGAGATTCAAAAGTCAGATGTTGCATGTGTTTTGACAGAGGCCTATCTTAATGCATGTTTTACCATTATGAGTTCTGCAAGGATGAGGTGGGATCCATAAGACTCACTCTTGCCGTTCCACCAACACTGTCCAATGAGGCTATTTAAAAAAAATAATTAAAATCATTAACAGACCAGGATCAAATTAATTTTCTGTTAACAAGCTTTATTATGGATCCTTCGACAGAGGCATCTTTTAATCTGATCTGCACAACAGATCCAAAACATTAGTTTACCTAAAAGTGAAATAATCAATTTACCCTGAAACCAAAAAATATTGTAGCCTACTTTTATTTCAGAAAATATAATGTACTGTTTTCTAAGACCACCTTGCTAGTATACAGTCTATGATAATTAGCCAATTCCTTGAGCCTTCTAAGATCTGCCCTCTCGTTGGATTTATTTATGTATTGTGTATAATTTTCATGTCTAAACGGCACCGTGGGATGCCCTCCTAAATTGTCAATTTGAAATTGTTAAGCTCAGTGGCTCATTTATTCAAAGTCAAAATATGGGCTCGTTCATTTTGGCCTGTTGTTCCAGGTATATAACTATTAGTCGATTTTTTAAAGTCCAATTCTCCACTTGTTATAAATTGAGATTCAATTTATGTCCTCAATAGATTAAAATTAAAGGGGTATTTACCAATCTGTCCTCTTGTTGCTTTTAATGTCTATAATCCATGCAAGTCAATACTGTATACAGATTAATTATCCTTGCGCTACGTGTTAATACCTCCTATGTGTGCCTAGTTAATTAACTGTTTGTGTTGTAGTGAGATAGACCCCTCATCTCTGACTTGGATTTACACCTTTTCACATCTCTCTGAAACTCTGAATGATACACTTCTCCTGAGGCCCTCAAGGAGACAAGTGGACACTATTTTATTACATTATTTTGAATCAAACACAATAAGTCATAAGAGACTCTCTTATTCCTCTATTTTTGTGTTAATGAATAACCTTGTGTTACTTGTATAAGCATGTTTGATAGTCAAAGACTGTTTAATTCAAACTCTTTAATTCAAGTTGGAAATCCAATGTTATTTCAAAATGATGGTCACTTCTTCATGATGAATCAAATGGTGAAAGTGAATTAATATGTCAGACTGAACTCTTCAGTTTTGTTAGAAGTTAGAACACAGTTTTAATCAGTTGTTTTATGAAGCTGGCTCCAGTCTTATCTGTTTTCTCACACTTCCCTACAGTCAGCAAATGAAACACTCCCTGTGCTATCAGAACCAGTTTGAACCATTCCTTGCAACTGCTTTCTGATGCCATCAACAACTTTCTGTACTTCCCCTTTTGTAGGGCGTTGGCCTCCTTCTTTTGTTTCTCAAATTCTTCTGATTCTTCCTTACACTTCCTTATTCTTTCCCATATTAAACTCACCACGTTACTCTCGCCCGCTTTGTCACTTATGTCTTTTACTCTCTTCAAAAGCTGTTTTTCTTGTTTTATGTCCTGCACTGACATGGTTATCGCTTGTTTTATAATTTTTATTTGTTCTATTAAGGGTTTGAACGATGCGCTCTCACATTCCTGGCTAAAATTGCCCTCCATTTCTGTTTTAATGTCTTTGTCCATTCTCTCAGTCAAACATACACACTCTGCACAGCCTATTAATCTTTATTGTCACAGGAACCAGGACTCAGTGAATACACGGATACCTTCCACACAGGAAGTGTCAAGACAGACTGAGCATTCCTTACAACGAGCCAGCCCGTCCTGAATCTTTTTTCCGTGTACCACTCCGGAACTTTTCTTTTTCTTTTTCACACACTCACGTTGGCCTTATGTTTCAACACGACAGACGACACACAAGACAGACCAACTTCAACAGGCACGTGAGACTCTGACGCCAGAAAAACTTCAGCAATGATTTTTCCAGAACCTTTTGAGTGTAAAATAAGATTGGTATGATCGTGTGTTGACTCCTCACAGGGCAAGAAAACCCTACTATTTTAGAACATGAAAATGATTTAGTATTCTGTGACCAATTTTGTTTTGTTTTATTTAAATGGTCTTGGTTTGGAACTCTATTGGACTATTTTATCAGCGTAGGTCAGCGCGTTTACTTCAATCTCTCACCCAGTCCCGCACTTACTTATTTAGTCTCAAATTATAAGTAAGTCTAAATTGTCACTGTTTTACGTTAGCCACCAACCTAACAAGTTTACAGTTAACTTAGTCTCAGAGTTACAGGGATGGCGGCGGATAAATATTTATTTATCCTAAAACCCCGACCCCTCTGTTCCAGAAGCCCGTCGGCTTCTGGGAGGCTCGACCACTACGTGTTTTACCTGGGACTTGGGTATTGTTATTTTACTTTACGTGTACAGATACCTACTCGTTTTATTTCCTTATTTTACTGGAGTCCAACACACTGAATCAAATGTGCCTATAAAAATTCCAATCACAGATTTCGTTTAAACAAGAATCTGCTTACCTTTTTTTTTAGTAGAGGTGACCGGTCACTAGTCAGTGTTCTGAACTCCCGTTGCCCCTTCCTGTCTGCATGCAACCATCTCAGTGGAACCTCCAAATTGTTGGCGTTTGATTTTCTTATTCGCCCCAAGTTCGTTGTTTGGTTTCACTTTGGATCAGAGAAGGAGATACGCTGAAAACATGACAGACGCGCACTTAACGTTCCAAAACCAGATTTAATAAATTGTAAAATTAAGAAGTCACAGAATACATTTAATCATTTTCAGACAGTCATTTTAACAGGATTAAACCAGCATGTTTAAAGATGAAAAGAAGAAGAAGAAGAAGAAGAAGAACATTGAAATGCGCATTTCAATGGAGACAAAGCAATACAACCTGATGGGTAGTTCCCTTCTGTCGGCTCGCCCTGCGTTGTCTGCTGAAGGAGGAAGTCTCTGCTTTTTATAGTCTCCTCTGTTGCCCACTCTCAACTGATACCTAAACTCTTGCTACAATATTTTTTTCTTACCCCTCAAAGTTGCACAAACACTTGCCAAACAAGAAACACAAGAATGTTTTCTTACCCCTCAAAGTTGAGTAAAAAAGTCCCTGCTATGTTCAAACACTTGCCAAACAAGAAACGCTTCTGCTTGCATCAACTTACAGCAAGTTCAGAGTTATGCCTCCTACCCACCGCACAACTGCAAACGCGCCTGCCGCCCCCTTTTTGCCGCTGGTCACGGTCCCACTGGCCACTGAACACCGTCTGATGACGTACACTAGGGGGTAGCAGAGGGAGGGGTCTCTGGCTTGTTTTCCGGGTTCAGTTGTTGTTTTAACTGCACCTCCGACGGTCTTCGATGAGATTAAAACTTTTTTTTATGTTTGGGGTGATCTACACTGGAGAGTACAGCAGCCTGTCAGCAGCAACTGTAAAAATGCCACGTTTCTTACCGGAGTTTGGTTCCAATTCCTGGAGGCTGGATCCGGTGAGTTTAAAAAGTCCGAAAAAAGTCCCGTTGTGGTTGTGTAATCAGATAGCGAGGCTCTCCCGACTGTTTGCCGGATGCGTCGAGCCGCCAGAGATCAACATTTGGGACGTCTGCGGCTCGACGGCGACGCGCGCGTGCGTGTGCAGGCTGCCGTCGCGCCGCTTCGATCAGTTGAATCTCGCCGCTTCCTTGTTCCCCGTGACTCCACGCGTCTCCTCCATAGACTTTGAATGTAAACCGGTGTTATCCGGCCGCTTCGGCCGCCCGACGCCGGGGGCGGTGGGTAGGAGGCATTAGGAGCAAATGAAACACTCAAGACACAGATATATTTTATTTTATAATGCATGGTAACTACTTTACAGTGAATTCATGAGGGTGGGGGGAGTCATATCCACAGAATTTGCCCATGTCAACGCAAAACTTTTTCCTCTAATTAACATAACCCAAACCTCCGTTTACCCTCACCATGTCCGTGTAAACAGGGCCTAAGTCACAGACTGGGAGAACAAACAGGCATTGCCCAGTCAGATTTCTTTCTAATTTTATATTGTTTGTAGTAACTAAGATGGTTCAGGGAAATGTATTGAAGTAAAAGTAACATTTTATTGAGGAAATGTAGTGAAGTAAAAGTGAAAGTCGCTTGAAATGTAAATAACAAAGTAATGTAAAAATATGTCAAAATTCTACTTAAGTACAGTAACAAAGTACTTCCACTTTGTTACATTACAACACTGTCTGTGTGAGTGCAGCTAAAGCATGTGCTCTCAGGACTTTATTACATGCAATGTTCCTTCAGTGAGGACGGAACTAGGCAAAAGGGCCTTCTCCTTCTCTGCTCCTGTTTCCTGGAGTAGCTCTCGACCTTAACCTCTCTAAGTGGCTTCAAACATCTAAGTTCATGGCAAAAACCAATGCAAATTTGTTCCTGTTGTTAGTATTTTGCATCGCATTACATCCTAGCTCTTTGTATTTAGTTTCTTAAATACAATTTTTATTATTTGTTCTTCTAAATTTGTATGCTTTTTATGATTGTCTACTGTTGTCATCACTCTTTGTTTAAAACAGGTCTCTCTTTTAAATGAGACCCTGAGGCTCAATGGGATTAACATGTATAAATAAAGGTTGAATGTCAGCGTAACCTCTTTGGGAGTGGTGGTGCAGAGGTTAAAGAAGGTGGGCCTGTGACTGGAAGATCGCCGGTTCAACTCCCGTTACCAACAACATCAAAATGTGGGTGGGATAGGTGAAGCACTCACACCTGCCTCCACCCTCATTTGCTCCACTCCGGGCCCTTGAGCAAGACCTTTAACCCTCACCCCCATCTGCTCCACCACCAAGCACCCTAGATAGCAGCTCTCTGCTCCACACAGAGGGCTGTGGTAGCTCGACCTGCTGTGGTTGTGTCAGGAAAGACACAGCGTTAAATGAATTGCCAAGTCTTCATGTGACTAAGTTCGTTGTGGCGACCCCTGATGAAGGGAGCAGCCAAAAGAAGAAAAAAGAAAGTCAACTTAAATGATGAAGAGCGGAGTAATTAAAGGCTTATGACATCTATGGCTATGAATGCATGTGGATGACTCTCAACTACTACCTCACCCAATTTTAGCTCACTGTCTGTGAAACAAACTTAACACCATATTTGTGTTGGCTGGGGTGGCCATCTGGAATTTTGGTTTGCTCCAAAAGATTGTCACAGTCAGCTAGACTTTGGAGCCCAGAATGTAGACACACTCAGCTCCCAAAACAAAAACTTGTTTATTATATAAAGGGGGGAAAACACTGATGTTGCAGCAGAAAAGCGAGAAGTACTTTTACAGCTTTACAGAAATAAAGTAGAACACACTGACACATAGACTGAACCTGTGGCATTTACTCCACTGTTGAGGTGGAGTTTAATGTGAATTTTCTTTTCTTTTCTTTCGGCTTCTCCCTTTGTCAGGGGTCGCCACAGTAAACTAGTCGCAACTTGATGAATGTGAATATAAGGACTAAATACGACGATACACAGCTTTACATCAGGACTGGAGCATCCTCATCTTCCACCTTGTCATCTCCATCTTCACTCACTGCCCTCTCTGCCTGCCTGGAGGCAATTAGGGCATGGATGAATCAGAACTTTCTTCAATTAAACTGCTCCAAGACTGAGGCCATACTGATTGGCACCCCTCACCAGGTACAAACATCTCCTATAACAAGACTTTCCTTTTCTGGACAAGACATCCCCCTCTCCACCTCTGTTACTAATCTTGGAATAAAAATGGACTCCAATCTTACATTTGAAAATCACATTAAGCATCTGTTTAAAACTTGCTTCTTCCATCTTCGAAACATCTCCAGACTTCGCCCATCCCTAACTTTTTCCGATGCTGAGAAGCTCGTCCATGCTTTTGTCTCCTCCAGGCTCGACTACTGCAACTCCCTGTTTATTGGAATCCCTGGCAAAAACCTTCAGAAACTTCAATATATTCAAAACAGTGCAGCAAGGATCTTGTTGAGAGTTCGTAAATTTGAACATATTACGCCCATTCTCCATAACCTTCATTGGCTTCCTGTCGCCTACAGAATTCAGTACAAAACTGCTCTCATTACACATCAATGCTTACACGGAACTTCACCAGATTATCTGAAGGATATTCTTATTCCATACTCATCCACCCGTTCGCTGCGGTCACAGAACAGCAATCTCCTTCACATTCCGAGAACCAAATTAAGGACCATGGGAGACCGGGCTTTCAGTGTGGCTGCCCCCCGCCTGTGGAACTCTCTTCCTGACTGTCTAAGAGCCCCACAGTCTGTGGTTGACTTTAAGAGCGACTTGAAGACCTTTCTTTTCGACCAAGCATACTCTACCTCCTCATGATTCTACTTTTGATCTTAGCTGATATTGTTATTGATTTTAATTGTTTTATTATTTGTTTTATTGTCATTTAATTCTGTTGCTCCTTGTAGCACTTTGAGATTTTCATTAATGAAAAGTGCGTTATAAATTGAATTCATTATTATTATTATTATAAATACAAAAATCCTAAGTACAGTAATAAAACAGAACACACCACAAAATATTTATGTTGTTATATTTATTTAGACTTTTTGCCCAACTCCCCTCAGGCAGGATGTTGCATATCATTAAATGTAGAACCACTAGACTGAGGAACATCTTCTACGCTGAAGCTGTTAAGACCCTAGTATACTCCTGCGTCCGTCCGTCCGTCCGTGGAGATATGGGCGTACGTCCATGGAGGTATGTGCGGACCTCCTTTTGCTCTAATTAACATACCCAAAACCTCCGTTTCCCCCCACCATGTCATGGTAAATGGTAAATGGAGCTTATTTATATAGCGCTTTCCAGCCCCCTGTGAGGAGCCCCAAAGCGCTTTACAATACCAGCCATCCACCCATTCATTCAGACATTCATACACCGGTAGTGGTAGCCTGCCTTGCAAGGCGCCATCCAGACCTACCGGGAGCAACTCGGGGTTAAGTGTCTTGCCCAGGGACACACAACACATGGTGGGCGGATGCGGGATTCGAACCTCCAACCTTCCGATCAGGGGTCGACTGCCATTACCACTACACCACGGTCGCCCACAATGTCCATGTAAACAGGGCCTCATGGTGTGGTCACACCGAACAGGAGCGTCCAGTTTACATGTAAAGTCAATGGGGGACGCGCTTCCAGCCATGTCTTGGCGTCGGGCGTCAGGTCGCGTGCGTGTTGAGTCAGAGTCAGAGTCAGAGTCAGAGAGAATTTATTGTCATTTGCACCGCATGTAGTACATGTGTTGAAAACGAGATTATGTACACAGGGTCCCAGTTACATCCAACAACAAATGCAAGAGAAAAACAATAATAACATCTAGGATTAACTAAGAGAGACATCAGCTAGTAATACACTAAGCCCTAATGTAGTAGAAAAACATCATTATAAACAGCAGCACGAACATGAGCAGATGGTCACAGATGAACGCAGATAGTCACAGATGAACGCAGCAACAAGAAACAGATCAGTATCAGCATGATGTGACATTTTGCAGTGTTTATTCTTATTATTTATTTATTCATGAGTCTGACAGC
>JBBPBX010060659.1:0-12028 GCA_038048925.1 Garcialebias charrua
TTAACCCCGAGCTGCCCGATTTTTAACCAGCACACGCAAAAGAGAGCACATTACACCAGTCTTGGCCTCCCTTCACTGGCTACCGGTTCATCTTCGAATCCAATTCAAAATTCTCATGTATGTCTACAAATCGCTGAACAGTCTCGCCCCCGCCTATCTCTCGGATCTGATACACCCATATGTCCCTCCACGTGCTTTGAGGTCAGAGGATCAGGTACTCTTAATAGTTCCAGAAACTCGCCTTAAGCGCAGGGGTGACAGGGCGTTCTCTGTAGCAGGACCAAGACTCTGGAACGAGTTACCGCTGCTCATCAAGCAGGCCCCCTCCCTCTCAGTTTTCAAATCCCGGTTAAAAACTCACTACTACTCCATTGTACTTCATTGTCTGTGTTGCCTGTTGCGTGTTTGTTTGTCCAGCACTTTGGTGTGGACTTGTTCCTGTTTAAAGTGCTTTATAAATAAAATGGTATGGTATGGTATGGTATGGTATGGATGGCGCCTTGCAAGGCAGGCTACCACTACCGGTGTATGAATGTGTGTATGAATGGGTGGATGGTTGGTATTGTAAAGCGCTTTGGGGCTCCTCACAGGGGGCTAGAAAGTGCTATATAAATAAGCTCCATTTACCATTTACCATTTAAGAAAATTATTAAAAATGGACTATTGCAAAAATATAAATGAAATACTGTTGTGTATGTTGCTTTGTAGTTTGATAATTATGGTAAATTGTTTTTTATTTTTTTGTTAATTATAGTTGATTGTTGTTTGATTTGATTGATGGTAAGAGGGGGACAGTTAAAATAAGATTTTTTTTTCTTCTTACTGCTACCTTACATTTTATTTATGTGTTATATATTTATTTATGTTGTACAATGTTGTATTGTTTTGTATTTTATTATAAAATGAATGAATAAACTAAACTAAACATCCAGTCCCCTGAAAGACTGAATGGTCAAATCATGACATCAATTAAGCCACGCCCCCCTGACAACAGGAAGTGTCAAGTTTTACGTTGAACAGTCCCGATCTGACCCCCGTTTCCTAATCAGCATGACGGTGTGTCCAGTGACCGAAGACATGTTGGTGTAACAAGCTTTCCGACACTGACAGTTTCGGGTGGAGCATGTGGGCGTGGCGAAGTAAGACAAAATGTTGTCGCCATACTTTGGTTCTAAATTCCACCGATTTGATCCGAGGTGCACCAAAATCAGTAGATCCATCATTATCCATCCTTTGAACAGAAATCCATGTTAATTGTCCAATACCTTCCACAGATCCCCTTAGAATATTTTAAAACCTCAGCCCAAAGCCATTTTTTGACTGATAATTCTGAAACTCAGTGAACATCTGTATCTTCTCAGGACTGCGGAAAAGTCTCTTGGAGCCCTGGTCCAAAACCAACAGGAAGTCAGCCATTTTGGTCAAAGGGTCGAAAGAAAAAAAGAAAAGAAAGTCGTCACACAAAAACCTTTTTTATTAAAACTCTTTTCCAATAGCTCCAAGATTTTATCAGTGAATATATACGAGGTGTGGACTGTGTTGTCTTTCCCATAATGCTTTGTGGTATTTTAGTGTTCTTGCTGCACCATGAGTGAGATGGACGTCTGTGATATAGACCTGCCTCTTGTGTGCTATTAAAGTTTGGGTGGTTCCTATTGTGACGCTCAGAGTGTCTTCATTGGGTTTAACTCACACAATGTTAAGACGGTAGTCACAGAATATGGTGGAACACATGTGATGATGATATCGGAACTGGATCGGTATCGGACAATACCAGAGTTAAGTATCGGGATCGGATCGGAAGTAAGAAAATGTGTATCGGTGCATCCCTAATTTAGACCTGGTTGTATATCTTTTCTCCTACTTGCAGCTGAATGGATGTGTTATTTATGTAAACCAAACAAAATCACATCCTCAAACGTTGAAGTAACATTTTGGAAAAACGCAAGAACATCAAATTTTACTTGATATAAATTAAACAAAGTTTTGTATTAGTGTTGTACTTCAGCCTGCAGTGCATTTGTGTATGTTTTCAAAGAGTCTCAGGAGGCACTGCTCCCCTTCGAACATAGCATGCTCAGTTCTCCTCTGCAGCCCTCTCAGATTACCTGCCTCCCTGTTGACACAAGAGGAACATGGATCCTACAGCAAGCCAAAAACACAACTCCTCCTGTGTGAGAACACACACCCCTTAGGCATCGTGCCATTTCAGGCACACTTGCATCATTTTAGGACAAAGACAATTTTCCACTGAAATCAGATCGTGAGAGATGAAAGACTCACTGGAACAGGACTACAGGAGGTTTTCTACTTTTACTTGGGTGGCTTTCTGTGGGCAAACATTTACTCTGTGGAGCTGAGAAAAACAGAAAATAGTTCAGATAGAACTTAAAGCCCCACTGACATGCTTTTTTAATTTTCATAAAATGGCTCAAAATATATATATTTTATCATTTAAATATGTTCGTTTTTGCAAACAAAATGATAAATCACTTTAATTTTGCTTTGAAAGGATTTTGAACTTCAAGCCATGTTTAATCATGGGAAATCCGATTACACGCGAACGCACCATCTGTGACGTAGTGAGAGGCAGAGCTCTGGGCTTGTCAGTGCGCGGGTGTGAGCAGCTTGACATGAAGGTCAGTCTGATACAGCATCAGACCTAAATTAGATCCTGTTGTTTCTTGTTCCATCACCCAAACTATTTTCTGCTTCCCAAAATGAAGACAAATAGCTCAAATCTTCACATAGATTGATAAATTCGTCGGGTTTTAAATTGTCCGCTATTAAAGAGACCAGAGCCCTCTGCCCAGTGTTACATCACAGATGGTGCGTTCGTGTGTAATTGGATTTCCCATGATTAAACACGGCTTGAAGTTCAAAATCACTTTTAAAGCAAAATTAAAGTGATTTATCATTTTGTTTGCAAAAAAGAACATATTTATATGATAAAATATATATATTTTGAGCAATTTTATGAATAGTAAAAAAATCATGTCAGTGGACCTTTAAACTATACAGGATCATTTATCTATAGAGCAGAGCTGTTCAACTGGTGACCCGTGGGCCCCTTCTGACCCATGGGTGAATAAGCTTGGTATGCTGATGAGTTAATTAATAAAAAGTTCTGATAAATGATCATATCAGTGTGTGCCTGATGGTGTGTCCAGACTGTGAGAAACATCAACCAACAGATTTATTACTGGGGGAATACTGATGACACACAGCAGATTTATAGTTGGTTTGAAAATAGTCAACAACAGACAGGATGGATAGTTAATTAGTTTTAGTAAATGACACAAAGGAGACGTTCGTCACGTCCACACATGGGAGCTCGCTTTCAGCCCAGCCGAGTTCTGCTCCGCCTCTTTTGGTCCTGCTCAAAGCTCACCTCTGACACTGCACCTGTGATTTATGAAGCATTTGATGAAGTACTGGTCTGTGCAGCATTTCATTCTGAGAACTGGTTTGTAACCTAGAACAGCAACTTGTTGGTCATTCACGGAACATAAAAAAACTGTCTTTTAAAATGTTGAAAAGCATAAAGATTTGATAACTCGGAGATGTCGGAATAATATTTTTGTTAAATGGGAGGCATAGTGTGTCGTTTTGTTTCACAACAGAATATCTCAAAAATGTAATTTCTTTGAATTAAACTTATGGGCTCTGTTTATTACATTTATGATTCAATGCAACAGAAACAGATTTAAAAGGTCACCGATGTACCGGTACTCTTGTATTACTTAGTTTATTTACGTAACTTTAATGGCTGGACGTCCGGCCCCTGAGCTGCTGGCCCTCAGTAACTGTTGCCCACTGAGATTTAAATTCAGATCTATCACTTTGGTTGATAGTAAAGTTTTTCATTTTAGTAAATCACCAGGTGTTGTTCAGCCTCACATTTGAAAGTGAAGCGTTTTCAATTTGAAGCCTCATTTTTATTTATTATTTTCATTTTTTAATGTGTTGAACTCGGCCATCAGGATTGGACTACAGGCAGTAATGTTTAGGGCTGTTTTACTGACCCAACTGATCTTCACTGTATGCAAACATTTTACATTTTATTTTGTTATCATTCTTGTACGATAATTCCTGCCATACTATTAAGATGTTTTTATGTATTTATATAGTTTTAGAAAAACTTTGAACACTCAGACAAATGTATGTGTGTAATAAAGTTGGAACTAAAAGTTGATCCATAAAAGTCTTGGTTGTCCTCCCATGTTTGGCTCCACACACACCCAGTGTCAACAGAGAAGCTGTGACTCGGTCCTTTGTTCAGTGAGTTAGCAGTTCATAAGGATGTGTTGAGCTCAGGAGGGAAAAGTAAGCTTTTCACCTCATAGTTCTACACAAACGGTTTACACACTTACAGAGCTCGTAGAAAATTAAAGATGTTTATGGAGGGACGTTCCTATCAAAACTACATCATCCAACAAAGTTGTCAGGTCCTCTGGATGATTTCTTTGTGTTGAAACGTTTCGTCTTTCATCCAAAGGCGCAACTTTGTTGTGGCTCCTCGGACTGAAGAAGTCTTTTGGATGAAAGATGAAACATTAAATAAAAAATAAAAAAACGTCCAGAGGACCTGACTTAACTTTGTTGGATTTTTTAAAACTGGACTATTGAACATGAACTAACGCTTTAGCCGTCTTGTTGGCTGATGAGAACCGTTTCATTGGCGATATGATGAACTGCTGCTTTATTAATGTAGCGCTTCCTCTCTGTGTTCCTCCTGAAGGCACACAGCACGGCTCTCTGAACATTTCAAGTTAGGAGTCAGGTCTGTGAGAGCTGCAGAGGTTCACTACCACAGTTCACACAGGCTGACTGACGTGAAGGCTGCGCAGCTGAATGGACTGTACTTATAAAGCACCTTTCTATCTTATCAAGACACTCGGAGCTCTTTACTACACATGTGCCTCATTTACATGCCCTCTACTAGATCTCTATAAAGAATAATCAGAGCTTTATCACATTCAGACACTGATGGGACACACATCAGAGGCAATGGCCCAAGAACACTTCAGCATGTAACTGCTGGTGGAATCGTACCCGCAACTCTCCTATTGGAGGACGACTGCTCTAGCCTCTCAACCACAGCTGCCCCCAGCTGAAGAGGATTATTATTTAATATATGCAAATAGATGTCTAAAAATAAACTATTTAATATGTGTAAATAGTTTATTTTTTAGGCATTAATTTTGTACAGTTACAGCTGTTAATAAATGTGCCTGTGTGACAATTGGGACAAAACTTTGACTCAAATATATTTTTGTTACTACTTTATAGAAAGAAAAAATATTGAGATATATTGTATATTGCAATTTTTGTAAAAATATCGAGATATTAATTTTGGTCCATATCGCCCAGCTCTAGTTGGGACCAAAGTTGTTTATTTTGTATGTGAATGATCTGGTTGATGTGTCAGGGCTTTTGGAGTGTGTTTTATTTGCAGATGATACATTTTTTGTTTGGCTGAAGATACTGAACAGATGTTAGAGATGATACAGGCAGAATTTGTAAAATACAAACTTGGTTCCAACTGAATAAGTTATCATTAAATTTGGAAAAAAACTAACTACATGATATTTAGTAATAGAAAGAAAATTATTGAAGTCCCATTTAAAATTGACAGTATTGAAATTCGTAGTTAATGAAATACAAATTAGGGGTGTTATTGATGAAAAGCTGACACGGAAATCTCATGTAAATTACTTAAGAATAAAAATAGCTAAATCAATTGCATTGCTTTTATAAAGTAAAAGAGTTTTGGAATGACAAAGCGTTATACATATATTGTATAATGTAATGATTGCTCCATATTTAATCTGTTGTATTGACGTTTGGGGAAAAGCATGCAAAACTATTACAAACTTTATTTTCATTTAACAAAAAAGAGCTATAAGAATTATTAGGAAGTGCTATGGTCACCCAACAAATATATTATTTCATCAATTGAAATTATTAAAATGTTATGATTTGGTTGAATATAGTATTTTACAAATCATGTATAAAGCTCATAAAAATATTACCCCCAAATATTCAATTAAAAAGAGTCATTATAACCT
Source organism: Garcialebias charrua (assembly GCA_038048925.1). Classification (NCBI taxonomy): domain Eukaryota; kingdom Metazoa; phylum Chordata; class Actinopteri; order Cyprinodontiformes; family Rivulidae; genus Garcialebias; species Garcialebias charrua. The sequence continues at coordinate 6,072 of JBBPBX010060659.1, forward strand.
TAAAGCTGGGGTATGTAAGATTGTAATGTAGTCTGTAACTTTTCAAACAATATATTTTTAACATATTTCTTCACTCTGTCACTATCTACTGACAAACTGATGTTAGACCAAGTAATCTCTGAAAAAAACTATAGTCCCCTTGCTTCTCTATCAGCATTTATAAAAACACTGAAAACACAGAGTGACCAGGACAATGACAGCCAATCAAAACAGAGTTGTTTGTCACGCCCCAACCCACGCCCCCGCCTGTCACTCACAGCCTCAGCGCCGCGGCTCGTTCTCATTCAAAGGATTGCAAAGCGATGCAGGACTGTTTTTTATGTGACATAAATGTATTAAATATCCCTTCTTCATCCCAGAGCTGGACTTTTATTTAGTTTTTTTGCAAAAAGTCAAGTGATCGCTTCATCCTCCACTCACAGGAATGAGGAAATGGATTTGTCACGACTCACGAGCGAATTAAATCATGTCCAAACGTTGCTTCGTGAACCTCTGCTGATTCCTGCTGGATTTTGTGATGTTGGACAAGTGCTCTATGGTTTTATAATATTTTTAAAAGGTTTTATTATCATATAATCACAGAACTTTGCAGCGCTCCGAGCGGACATGTAGAGGAGGCGGAGCATTCCATTCCAGACATTCCAAACCTGCGCTGACAGAAAGAGGAAATCACGAGCGAATTAAATCATGTCCAAACGTTGCTTCGTGAACCTCTGCTGATTTCTGCTGGATTTTGTGATGTTGGACAAGTGCTCTATGGTTTTATTATATTTTTAAAAGGTTTTTATAACATATAATCACAGAATATTGAAGCGCTCCTCCGAGCACACACACAGCAGGGGGCGGAGCTGCAGAACCCAAGTTCACCAGAGAACGGACAGTCTCCCTCCCTCTGAGTCATATATGGCTCTGAGGGAGGGAGCAGAATGATTTCACCTGCTGGACATTTTTCTAAGTGCCAGGGCTTTCCAGAAATCGCAGATCCCAGCTTTAAGGGAATGGAAATGTTGTAAAACCTCCATTTAGAACTAGTCTGAAGGAGCTGTGTTGTAATTCAGGGAATAGAATTGTGGCATTGCTTGATATGACCATAAACATTTCTAAAACAATTTAGATGTTTAAAAAGATGATTAAGTTAAAATTGTTAGGAAAGAATGGTGGCAATTGAAGGATGCCTAATATGTTTGTTTTTACTTTGGAGATGTTCAAGCCTAAATTGTTATTGGTTTAAATTTATTTTATATATATATTTTCAAAGGGGCAGATATAAGATTTTTTTTCTTTCTGCACCCTTTTCATTTAATGCTTTTTTAAATCAATTTATTTTGTTTCTTTTCTTTCTTTTAAATGAATGAATACATTAATAAAAATTTAAAATAAAAAATTGTGTGTCATGTCCAATCTTATTTTGAAAAAAACGCGATGGAGCAAAGTCCATGAAAAACGAACCACGAAATAGTGAGGGACTACTGTATATGCTTTACTGTTTCTCCTTCGTGTTATTTTGTGTATTCTTTAGTATTTTATGGGGTGACTTAATTTTAAAAGTTGTCTTCTTTGTGCATGAAAATATGGCTTACTCAACAGCTTTTTGGAAATAGTATCGTACCATAAAAAAACTTAAAACACAAAATCATTTTTGCACTTTTAATTAGTTTGTCCAAAATGCTCATCTTTTGTGCTGTGTTTATTAATCCACATTGAAACTCCTTCAGTGCTGATTGTGCAAGAGTTTAATTTTATTATTATTAATATTATTATTATTATTTAGCGTAAATCAAGATACTTAGCTCAGTTGTGTTTGTTTGTGATGCCCTGCAGCACCTGAACAAGACGTACAACACCGATGTCCCTCTGGTCCTCATGAACTCCTTCAACACGGACGAGGACACAAAGAAAATCCTGCAGAAGTACACACACCACCGGGTGAAGATCCACACCTTCAACCAGAGCAGGTGAGATGCTGCACAAGACACAACTCAAGCTTTTGTGTGTGTTTGTGTGTGTGTGTTGCACACAAAAATTAACAATGTATTCACTGTGTTAGCAGCATGAGCTAAAATCAAATGAGCATCAAATGTAGAACCACTAGACTGAGGAACAGCTTCTACCCTGAGGCTGTCAGACTCATGAATAAATAAATAATAAGAATAAACACTGCAAAATGTCACATCATGCTGATACTGATCTGTTTCTTGTTGCTGCGTTCATCTGTGACCATCTGCTCATGTTCGTGCTGCTGTTTATAATGATGTTTTTCTACTACATTAGGGCTTAGTGTATTACTAGCTGATGTCTCTCTTAGTTAATCCTAGATGTTATTATTGTTTTTCTCTTGCATTTGTTGTTGGATGTAACTGGGACCCTGTGTACATAATCTCGTTTTCAACACATGTACTACATGCGGTGCAAATGACAATAAATTCTCTCTGACTCTGACTCTGACTCTGATGAGTAAATCACAGCTTTGTGCAGCTTCTGATTCTGAACTCAAGCTGCCAACAACTGCAGCATCCAGACAGGAATCTTCCTGTAGCTCAGGGGTGTCAAACTCATTTTCACCGAGGGCCACATCGGCATAATGGCTGTCCTTGAAGGGCCAGATGTAACTTATAAATGTAACTAAATGTAATCTAATGTAATGTAAAATAAATGTAACTACCGTACTCCTTAATGTTGAATAACTCATTTATTATAACTTATTCAACTGACAATTACAGTTGCATAGAAAACATCTGTTTGCTTGTTGCTCTAACATAAATCCTTTTAAATTTTGGCAGCTTATGAAAACCCACATAACTCCATTAATAAAGGATCAAACTGTCCAAGTTAATACCCTGATGCATGCTCAATAATCCAGGTAGAAAAATCTAAAAAAGCTAAGTCTGGACCTGATGGTCCAGAGGTGGTCCTCCTTGATCATGTGAGCAGCTGGTTTCGGCTGTCATCAGCCAACTGGTTGATCCACTGTGAGAGGGTGCTATTTATAAGACTGAGCTGAATACAGCAGCTCAGACTGAGGAAGTCTTTCGGACGAAAGATGAAATGTTTCCAATTTTTTTTTGCTTTGTTTTGTTTTTTGAATGTCCAGAGGACCAGACTTAGCTTTTTTAGATGTCCAAGTTAATAAAGAAAAATAACATAAAACTGAGCTGCAAAGAACATGTATGACACATGTAGCATTTTACAAAAAAAGGCTACACACAGCCTTGCATCCAACTGATGGTTTGATGACAACAATTTGTGTGCATACACACCCTGCAAACATTAAATAATTACAACAGCAGCTACACATAAATAATATGTAATCAACTAAAAATACCAAAATAAAGGTTGACTCAGTTCACAACTATATTACTCAAGTTTTTTGGTTACCGGTAGTCTTTGATGAGGAGATGCTGCCTGGAACACACAAGTGGATTCTCTCTCTACGATTGATCATGTTCTGAAAATGATAAACACAAAACAAAATGCAAGCACAATCATTAAATTGCACACTTTTAAATGTTCTTCTTCTTTGTTGAATTACATTTTATTATATTTTAATTGTTTAAAAAAAATGCTAACCTGACAAACAGGAAAGTGGACAAGATTGTCCTGTTTCACTTGTCACATCCATAAGTCCAATTTATTCTGGAAAGCCGTGATCGTGTCGGACATCTGCGTGATGACTTGTTTGCGTCTCTGCTCACAGACCTTGTGCATGCATGCACTGTTTCAAAAACGCTCCATCTGAAAACGACTTGGAAGCGATTTCTTCAGCCACAATGAAGCTAGCTTTCACTGCAGCCTCGTTTTTGGCTGTGGGTTTCATGAACAAACTCTGCTGCGACCGCAGTTTGCCTTTTAATTCTTGGCAGAATGTGTTGCTTTTCTTGAAGGCTAGCTTTAGCGTACTTAGCTCCGTGTTTGGTTTCAAAACCGACACCGCCTCGTAACACAAAAGACATACCGGTCTTTCTCCTGGAAGCACAAACAAGTATTCGCCTTCCCATCTTTCTTGAAACTTCCGTCTGCATCAACTTTTCTCTTTCTGGACATGTTGGGATCATTATTCATATCTCAATTCCACTCGTTGGCATGAAGGTAGAAACACTGCTGCGGCTTCCGTAGTCGAAAGGCATTGTGGGCTACCGTAGATGAAAGGCATTGTGGGCTACCGTAGTTGAAAGGCATTGTGGGAAATGTAGTTTTTGGTCAAAACACGCTCGTATTTATTTTTAGACACTCAAAACTTTTAAACTAAGCTCTCGCGGGCCACATAAAATGACATGGCGGGCCACATCTGGCCCGCGGGCCAAGAGTTTGACACATGTGCTGTAGCTCATGGAAAAGGCCGTTCATTGTTGGCACCACTGTGTCTTCAGTCCGTCAGTCAGGCGGAACTTGATTTTCCAGTTCTCTTTGAATTATTTATGGCACTCAAATGTTCTGTGTGCCCCGACGAGTGGAGTACAAAGCTTTTTAGGACTGCAGCATGCCGCCTTCAGGATGTATTGTTGTTGCAAAGAAACTGGTTGAACAATTTTAAATGTCAATCAACGTGAGAACAAAGAAAAGTAAAGGTCAGAACAGTCATTTATGAAAATCCAATTAAAGTCAGCTTCAACGTCACACTGGCTGCAGTTCCAGCTAATTTAGTGAAAACAGTTGGGTTTCAACAGCAAACTCTTCAGTCACTTTGATTATGCTTGGCTCAAAGGCACTCCAAGCAGAGCAAATAAACCATGTCCAAACGTCTGTTCGTGTTTTAAACACTGACTTTGAACATTCCTTCTTCATAGAAAACAAATTTTGCAACTTTTACAAATAAAGCTGACAGCTCTGTTGTACCAGCAAATTACAAATGAAGGTCTACAGGTTGTTGATTGCTGATCTATCAGTGCAGTGTGGTGTTCATCAAAGACGGTGAAGAGACTCTTATTTTGTGTTTTCTGAATCACAGTTTTAAAGGTTTGGACAGGCTGCAGTTTCACAAACAAAAAGCAAAAAATATGAATCTCTAAACCTATAAAAAAAACTATAAACATAATTATCTCTAAAATTATCTCTAAAACTAAACCTAATGCGCAGTGGTTGACTGCCCCACTGTTTTTAAGTTTCATTTTTGATTGTGGCACTATGAGTTGTAATTCTTGTTGGCTTTGATCAACGGATACATATTTAAACTATACATTGAATTTATAAATGTACTGATGTTATTTGAATCTGTTTTATTTCCCAGATCAATATTAAATTTAATTAAATTTAATTATTTCACAAATTTATGAAATTGGTTTTTTTCCCATTATCTTTTGTTTTTTTATTATTATTATTATTATTTTGTAAAATGAATAAAAACTTTAAATAAATAATAAAAAAAAAAAAATTTTAAGTCTCCACACAAAAAACTTTTATCAGTGAATATATACGAGGAGTGGACTGCATTGTCTTTCCCATAATGCTTTGCGGTATTTTAGTGTTCCTGCTGCACCTTGAGTGAGATGGACATCTGTGATATAGACCTGCTTCTTGTGTGCTATTAAAGTTTGGGTGTTTCCTGTTGTGAGGCTCAAAGTGTCTTCGTTGGGTTTAACTCACACAATGTTAAGACAGTAGTCACAGAATATGGTGTAACACATGTGATGATGAGATTGGAACTGGATCGGTATCTGCCGGTACCCAGAGTTAAAAGTATCGGGATGGGATCGGAAGTAAGAAAATGTGGATCGGTGCATCCCTATTTGTGACTACGCTGAATTTGCTGAAGGGATACTGGCAGGTACCCTTAAAGGATCAGTATGTAAGTTATTTTTTAAACATATTTCTTCACTCTGCCACTATTTTATGATAGATAGATGTTTGACAAGTAATCTCTGAAAAAACTATATTCCTCTGGCGTCTCCCGGTGGTAATAAAAGCATTTATAAAAACCCACAGTGACCAGCCGTTAACCAGCCAATAAAAACAGAGTTTTT
>JBBPBX010060660.1:9906-21370 GCA_038048925.1 Garcialebias charrua
CAGTAATGAAACCGTCCTGTGAGTTTTGTCGATGTAATGAATTATCCCTAATTTTAACAAGTTCGGTTAGTTTTGAGCAGTCAGTATCTTACCTGCAGCAGACGGCATCTCTGCTCTGATCGGCTCCTCGCCCGCGACCTTTTCAGTCCAGTTTCTGCTCCTTTAATAAATAACGTTGATCCAGCGCCACAGAAAGTACTCAACGCATCAAACATTTCTCACTTTAAAATAATTAAACTTACGTTTGGTTCCTGATCAATTATTAGAGATCATAAAAACAAGGCCAGACTTTCATTCGCTTTCCATCAAAGGAAAGCCTTTAATGTCTTGCCATACCTGTGGGTATAACTGTTCCTGGTCTGTGTAAAACTTTATCTTTCCTCTCAGAAAATTAATGAATTAAAGCTGCTAACGAGCTATTAGCACTAATTGTGTTCTGCTTGTATTATGAATATTTTGTTGCACATTATCTACATGTGGGCTGTGCTGACGAAATGGGTCAAAATGAGGATTATTGAGTCAGAGAGTCTTTATTGTCATTTGCACCGCATGTGGTACATGTGATGAAAATGAGATTAAGTACACAGGGTCCCAGTTACATCCAACAACAAATGCAAGAGAAAAACAGTAATAATTGAGTTATTTTTGTTGATTTATCAGTTAGCAACAAGCTAGCTTTGAGAGAGTGCCGTGTGTAAACTTGATATTTTTTTATTGGTATGGAAGCACGCCATCGGGAATTCTGGTCACATATTTAAAAAGGGAAATTCGCAATGATGTCGGGCATTATATGACGGGATTTTCCCGCTAAGAAAAATTGTCAGTTTTTAGGAAACTTAACAGGATTAATTCTGAATGCTGTTTGAAAACTTTAATTTAAAGGTAGCTCAGGAAGATTATACACTATTGGCTCTACTGGATCTATTGGCTCTATTGGATCTACTGGATCTTTAGATAGTCTTTAACTGGTTTTTACGCTAAAATGAATATTTATATGATTATTGTGCAACAGTAGGACAATGTTAGTAAACCAGACTTCTTTGAATAAATGTAATTTCTTGCTTTTCAGGCGTCTGATCCCGTCCCTCTGAAGAAGTCCAAACATGAAGACGTCCCGTCCCAGTCCCCGCTGATGGACAAGGAGAAGCAGCACGACTGGCTCCAGTCCCTGTCCTCGTCCAATAAGGTCAGCGCGGCGACTCGTGAATGAAACGACGTGCGGTTGTGCGTAAAGTTTAATGAAGAGCAAGGAAACACAACCATCGTTTATTGATGCGTCTCCCACGTGAAACACTGACGCTCCTCTTCAAATCTAAAAAAAACTTGATTTTTGTCCCAACCTTTCTGCAGGCGTGTGACGGCACAACCTCGGGAATAAATTAATTTATTGAACCGCTCCATGACCCATGTTTAAAAATAACTGCTTTAAAACTTTGATCACGGCCGACCACTCAGCTCGTTCACTTCCCGTGTTACAGTATGTCACTGAAGTGAGCGCACGTTTGTTTTCATGGACGACACTTTAATAAAAAGTGAAGTCGTCAGCATACGCTTGTATAACAGTGTATATTTGCTGTCCCCTCAAAAGAACCCAACAGCCATTAATGTCTAAACCACGGGCAACAAGGGGGAGTCCACCCCAAGAGAAAAATGTCCAAAGTGTCAATATTTTGTGTGGCCCCATTATTTTCCAGCACTGCTGTAAGTCTCTTGGACACGGAGTTCACTGGAGCTTCACAGGTCTCCACTGGAGTCCTGTTCCATGAGGACACCACCGAGCTGGTGAACGTTCAGTCTGAAGACGCCTCACAGATACTGAGTAGGGTTCAGGTCTGGAGAAACTCTTGGCCAGTCCAGCACCTTCGCCCTCAGTTTCAAGTAGGGATGCACCGATCCACATCTTTCACTTCCGATCCGATACTTAAAAACTGGGTATCGACTGATACCGATACTTTTCCGATCTGATACTGTTCAAGCAAAGGTGGGCACATGAACGCTAGGGACCGCTAAAGCACTAATCCGCTTACAGTGGACCTAAACTTTTTGTCAGCGTTTTTGTGGTTTGACTAACTTTTATAATTCATAAGCGGATTTGTGCTATTTTTATTTAAAATGCAGTACCGCTAATAACTAATTATCTATCAGTAAAAACGAATAAACTTATTACAGGCTTGTTTTGCCTTTTTCTCCTCCCTCACCGTAAAGAGCAGAGAGGAGGGAGGGTTGGAGGGGGAGCAGAGGGGAGAACAGACACGGATCTACCATGTAGCAAATGATGCCGTTGCTTGGGGTCCCAAATCTGCAGGGGTCCGGCCCCGCCGCGCCCCGGCCAGTCACCTACATCACTAACATTGCTAATGCTTGTTAATGTACATTTAACATAAAAATAATTATAGTTACGATGAAAACGATCTTAAAAACACAATACAAAAACCGGTCGATTTCTGTATTCCCCTACTAAAAATGGACTATTCCATCTTGACATCTTCCGGGTCAGAGGTGAACTCAGGGGCTAATTCTGTGGCTAGCTGGTTGTGCTGGGTTTCTTGGATAAATCCGCAGAGAACCCCGCTGTTTCAAGCCAAATTAACGCGGCCGGAGGATTTTATTGTGTGTTTTGTGTCGACCACTCGACGGTGAGTCGTTAGTTTTATGTATTTGGGTTACTTTTATGTATAAATGCGGTGGCGAAACGCCCGTGTATTTCAGATTTAAAAGTGGTCTTAGGGATTAAAAGATCATTCTTTTTGTTAATTTCGTGGCCGAATAGAATATATGTACGTAAAGTATTAAATAAATCCTTTGATTTTTGTAATTTCATCCTTTTAGGATCATTTTTGTTACTTTTCAGTTGGCAGTGTAGTGCAAATATTGCATAACGCTGCCGGCTATATATAAATATATATATATATAATATATAAATATATAAATAGCGGATTAGATTAGCTTCCCCTAATTTTCATAAGACATTTGTGCTTTTGAAATTGTGGACCTAAAAAAATTAATAAGCGTTTTAGAAATTGTGGAACTAATTTTTTTATTAGCATTGCCCACCATTGTGTTCAAGTATGTGAATCTGTATAATGACATTTTTGTACTGAGACTATTCATTTTAACATTGTGTGAGATACACCCAATGAAAACACTCTTGAGCCTTACAACAGGAAACTCACAAACTTTAACAGCGCACAAGAGGCAGGTCTATACCACACACATGTCCTTCTCACTGATGGTGCAGCTGGAAAAACTTTAAAAAAAAACGCTAAGCATGATGGGAAAGACAACAAAATCCACTCCCCTTAACCACTAAGGGAGTGGATTTTGTTGTCTTTTCCATAATGCTTAGCGGTTTTTTAGTTTTCCAGCTGCACCTAAAGCTGGAAAACTAAAAAACGCTAAGCATGATGGGAAAGACAACAAAATCCACTCCCCTTAACCACTGAGGGAGTGGATTTTGTTGTCTTTTCCATAATGCTTAGTTTTCCAGCTGCACCTAAAGCTGGGAAACTAAAAAAAACGCTAAGCATTATGGGAAAGACAACAAAATCCACTCTTTTAGTGGTTAAAGGGAGTGGGCTGTGTTGTCTTTCCCATCATGTTTAGCGTTTTTTTAGTTTTTCCAGCTGCACCATCAGTGAGAAGGACATGTGTGTGGTATAGACCTGCCTCTTGTGTGCTGTTAAAGTTTGTGAGTTTCATGTTGTGAGGCTCAGAGTGTCTTCATTGGGTTTAACTTAAACAATGTTAAGACGGCAGTCACAGAATGTGATGGAACACAAGTGCTCTTTGAAGCTGGATCGGAAATATCGGCAGGTTGGATCCGATATCCGATACTTAAATTATGCTGGTATCTGATACTGATACCGATACTGGATCGGATCGGCCCCATCCCTAGTTTCAAGGCAGTGGTCGTCTTGGAGAGTTTGAGGTGGTCGTGTTGGAACACTGCCCTGCGGCCCAGTTCCTGAAGGGAGGGGATCAGCTTCAGTACGTCCCAGTACATGTTTGGATTCATGGTTCCTTCAATGGACTGTCGCTCCCAACAGCCCCAAACTATGACACTCCCTCCACCGAGTTTGACTGTAGGCATGACCCGCTAGTCTTTGTACTCCTCACCTGGCTGCTGCTACACACGTTTGACACCATCTGATCCGAGTATGTTTGTCTTGGTCTCATCAGACACAGGACATGGTTCCAGTCCCGTGTGCTCAGTTTTTGTGTTCGTGGACTTTCACAGCCATGCCAGTGTTTGGTGTATGGTCTGAATCAGGGGTCTGCAACCTTTACCATCAAAAGAGCCATTTCTGCCCTTTCCTTCACTAAATTAAACGTGTCAAGAGCCGCAATACCTGCTACAACTGTCATTATCAACTGGTGGCCCGTGGGCCATTTTAAGTTTGCTAGAGGGGCTTTTCTGGCCAGTAGGGGTGAAATTATAAAACTAAAAACTAATGATCGTTAATACCCTGATGCATGCTCAAGACATTTAACATTTATTGATATTTTTACATTTTGAGACAAAAGAAAATATTGGATTCCATTCATCTGTCCAACGTCTTGTATTTTGCCAAAAAAAAAAACGTGAACTGTGAAGACAAATGTGCTTTTTATAAAATTGTGGAGTACCTTATTTTTTGGACTATACGGCGCATTTAAAATCCTTTAATTTTATCAAAAATTGACAGTGAGCCTTATAATCCAGTGAGTCTTCTGTATTAATTCTGGTTGTGCTTACTGACCTCAAACCGATTGTATATGGTTATTATGAATGAGTTGGATAAAGTTTGACTTATCAGACTGTTTTGTTTTGATAATGCGCCTTATGTATGAAAACAGACCCCTTCATTGATATTGAGCTTTATCATCTGGTGCACCTTATAGTCCAAAAAAATATGGTAATTGCGTATCCTACTTTGGAGAATAAAGCATAAAGTTAAAGTGAGTATAATTTACTTTGTGAATTAGTTCTAGTATCCACATATTTGCAAAGGAGTTGACAGGAAAATTGTTAAACTAGTCATTTTTTGTGGGTACAACATCCTATAAAATGCAGTTTTATGTTAGTTTTGGTCAAAGTGTGAAAGAGCCGCTGCAGAGGGACCAAAGAGCCACATGTGGCTCCAGAGCCGCAGGTTGCAGATGATCAAAACAAACCTGCTAGTCGCCATGGTGATTTCCTCCTCCACTATGGGGCGGTGCCACTTTATCAGACAGGCAGACAGAAAGTAAGCCTCGAATGTAAAGTTGTTGAACGACAGAAGTCTCTGCTGGCCGAACTCAATGCAGTTTTACGTTGAGACCCTCCTGCTGCCCTTGGATCAAAATGACCCACAGGGCCTGAGACCAAATGGCGTCTAAGTGACCCCCCACAGGTTTCTGGGTCATAAAACGGACTCCTTCTGGGTCGTTTTGACCAGCAGGATGGTTAAAAAGAAAGCCGTTTATAATGGGAGTCAATGAGGGTTTGGGCATGCACAGAGTTAAAGACAGAAATACCTATTTTATTTTATTTATTTGTTCATTTCAAATTTAAAACACACAAAAATATATATTTACAAAACCATATTAAGAAGAAAAAAATAATAATTTTAAAATGAAAGGAAGCAGAAGAAGAAAAAATCTTATAATATCTGCCCCTTTTTAAACCAAATCAATTCAAACAATCAATTTCAAACAATAATTATCCATGAACCAATTTTGTAACTTATTACAATTCACAAATATATGGTACTAATAATTTTCACCATATATATACAGTATATATTTTTTTTTTCAAAAGTTCACTCTTAATCATTCTCTTAAATATAAACACAGACTTAGCCTTTTTGATATTATTATCCAGACCATTCCACATACCCCTGTATTAAAGTAGACCTACTCCTTTTCAAGTACGGTAGAATAGTATGGTCAATGTATCGAATGCCTTTTTTTAGATCTACAAACACACTTACACAATATTTTATTTGATCCACTGCTGCAGTAACATATTCCGTCAACTCCATAAGAGCCATGGAAGTTGATTTATTTGATCTGAACGATTTCCTTTTTTTGCATTAATTCATTAAATATTTTACATCTTATGGTTAGGTCTTACAAAATGCATTTACAAACACAAAATTGGCTTCCAGAAAAAATAAAAAGGTGGTTCAAATTTTCACATGTGTATCTTAAGGGACATTTTTAAGTGACATCTGGGATGCAGACTAAGTGTTGGAATTGGATCTAGGATTATTACCGGTAAAAGGCACATTGCTCAGGAGCTCCTCCACCCCCACACAGACACCGACAGCTCTAGCCTTACTATTACACCAGGGTGACTTTAAATTAATCATTTCAGTCAAGCCAAGTCACCGTCAGCAGACCCAGAGCAAAAGCCCTCCTCTGCACTGCCAAGATTACCTGCCAGTCAAAGCAACAAGACCCCTCCCCCCGCTTGATTTAATGAGCTCACATTCGGCCCTGGCCTCATGACAGGCCAAAACAAAGTTGCAATGTATAAAATTACTTCATTACCAGGTGCTTCCCCTTTCAGGTTCTCTTTCATTTCTTTGAGCTTAGCCGTCTCTTTCTCTAAAGGTTTCTTCAGATCTGCGCTGCTCAGCTACAAAACAACACGAGAACAAAAATGTTGACAATTAAACATGTTTAAAAATGTCTACTACTCACAGGTGAAATCGCGTTTCTTTGACTTACCTTGCAGCTGTACGGATTGTGTGCGATGAAGGCTGCCAGCAGCTGGATGGCACTTTTCACCGCGTTGATCGATTTGTCCATCAGTCGTCCGACAGCGAGCTCCATCACTTCACTGTACCGACACAAGGGCAACGCCTGAAAGCAGAAATTGTTTTTATTACTGATGCAATTTCCAAAATACACTAAGAATCATACAAAAAAAATTTAAGAATGCACACTTTGCTATTGACGATACGCGTGTAGACCTGCAGCACACGTGCTCTGACGTGAGAGTGTGTGTCGTGCAGATGTTCCTGCAAGATGTCAAAGAAGCGGTCGCGGTCAGCTTTGCCAGACTCATCTAAGCCATCGCCACACAGGACGCGCACGAGGATTTCTCCCAGCACCTCACAGATAGCTACACGCATTGTGTGGCTCTGGAAAACAAAGGTCATCAACATTTTACATACAATCTTGACTTTCTTATGTAAAACTGCAATTTGACTTCTAAGGAAATAAAAAGGGGTAAAACAGTAAAACATAAAAGAACTCTGCCCTCAGATTACCAAAGAGGACACTCATGGTTCACTGAAAACCAACGAGAGCTGGGTGAACTTCTTGCTTTTTACACACACGCACACAAACAGACACACACACACTGTCAGCATCAACTCAAGCAATTACGCCTCTTTGACTGTAGAGGAATAATTCAGGTTGAGCCAATTCACTGTCGGCAGGCCCTTACAGCAGAGCAGAAAGCCTCCTCTGCACTGCCAAGATTACCTGCCAGTCAAAGCAACAAGAACCCAACTCTCCTTCAGTGAGCTCGTATTCGCCTTGGTCTCATCACTGGGCAAAACAAAGTAAACACCAAAAACAAACAAGAACTCTCCCAGGCTGTGAAAGTAATTTTAAAAAGCCAACAAATAAAAAAATATATAATAATAATATACAAGTATTTTAAAGATCCACTGACGTGATTTTTCTACTATTCATCAAATTGCTCAAAATATATATATATTATCATTTAAATATGTTAGTTTTTGCAAACAAAATGATAAATCACTTTAATTTTGCTTTAAAAGTGATTTTGAACTTCAAGCTGTGTTTAATCATGGGAAATCCGTTTACACCCGAACGCACCATCTGTGATGTCATGTGCAGAGTTGAGGCAGAGCTCTTGGCTTGTCACGGTATGAGCAGCTCACATAAAAGTAAGTCTGATACGGCATCAGATCTAAATTAGATCCTGCTGTTTCTTGTTCCATCACCCAAACTATTTTCTGCTTCCCAAAATGAAGACAAATAGCTTAAATCTTCACCTAGATTGCTAAATTAGTCAGGTTTTAAAATGTCTGCTATTGAAGAGNAAATCTGGGAGTGATAATGGATCCTTCCATGAAACTCAACAGTCATGTAAACATGATCGTCAAATCCTGTTTTTTCCAGCTGAGGCGTCTGTCTAAGCTGAAGCCCATATTATCCAAAAAGCACCTGGAGACAGTGATTCACGCATTCATTACATCTAGGCTTGATTACTGCAATTCACTTCTGTTTGGCGTCAGTCAAGCCACCATTGCACGATTACAACTGGTTCAGAACGCAGCTGCCCGATTTTTAACCAGCACACGCAAAAGAGAGCACATTACACCAGTCTTGGCCTCCCTTCACTGGCTACCGGTTCATCTTCGAATCCAATTCAAAATTCTCATGTATGTCTACAAATCGCTGAACAGTCTCGCCCCCGCCTATCTCTCGGATCTGATACACCCATATGTCCCTCCTCGTGCTTTGAGGTCAGAGGATCAGGTACTCTTAATAGTTCCAGAAACTCGCCTTAAGCGCAGGGGTGACAGAGCGTTCTCTGTAGCAGGCCCAAGACTCTGGAACGAGTTACCGCTGCTCATCAAACAGGCCCCCTCCCTCTCGGTTTTCAAATCCCGGTTAAAAACTCACTACTACTCCATCGCTTTCAATGCCAGCTGATGTGTACTGGATCGTTTGATTTATGATCTGCAATGTTTTTATGTTTTTCGTGTTGTACTTCATTGTATGTGTTGCCTGTTGCGTGTTTGTTTGTCCAGCACTTTGGTGTGGACTTGTTCCTGTTTAAAGTGCTTTATAAATAAAATGGTATGGTATGGTAGATTGATAAATTAGTCAAGTTTTAAAATGTCCGCTATTGAAGAGACTGGAGCCCTCTGCCTCTCACTCTGGACATTACGTCACAGATGGTGCGTTCAGGTGTAAACGGATTTCCCATGATTAAACACGGCTTGAAGTTCAAAATCACTTTTAAAGCAAAATTAAAGTGATTTATCATTTTGTTTGCAAAAACTAACATATTTAAATGATAAAATATATATATTTTGAGCAATTTGATGAATAGTAGAAAAATCACGTCAGTGGATCTTTAAGTGTGTCTCTTCATGTTCCCTTAACTGATGCCACAAACTGCTAATTTTATCATGTTTGTGTACACAAGATCTTTAAGATTGCATTGCATAACCATAATCCTTTTATATCACATGTATGTGAATCAGGGACTTCCTCAGGGTTCGGTGCTTGGACGAATACTGTACTCTTTCTACATATGCTCCCATTAGGTAAAGTTATTAAAACAGCGTGGAATAAATTTTCATTGCTATGCTGATGATACACAATTCTATTCGTCCATGAAACCCAATGCATCCAATCAGCTTATACTACAAACATGTGTTAAAGACGTAAAAACGTGGATGACCCTAAATGTTCTGCTTTTAAACCCAGACAAGACTAAGGTTTTAATTTTTGGATGTGAGCATCTTAGGAATAAATTTTTCAGTCTTTCACCCTCCTTGGATGGTATTAATCTGGCCTCCAGTTCTAATGTTAAAAATCTTGGTGTTATTTTTTATCAGGACATGTCTTTTATCCCCCACATTAAAAATGTTACTAGAACCACCTTCTACCACCTGCGTAATTACACTAAAATTAGAAACATCTCATCTAAAAATGATGCAGAAAAACTGGTTCATGCATTTGTCACTTCTAGACTAGACTATTGTAATGGTTTATTTGGGTGTCCAAATATTTCTGCAGTTAATCCAAAATGCTGCTGCCAGTCTTAACGAGAATCAAGAGAAATCATATTTCTCCAGTTTTAGCTTCTCTCCACTGGCTCCCTCTTAAATTTAGAATAGAATGAAAATCTTGCTTTTAACCTGCAAAGCTCTCAACAACCTAGCTCCATCTTATATTACAGATCTTATTGTTCCATATTTTCCTAACAGAACACTTTACTCTCAGACTACAGGCTTACTTGCGGTTCCTAGTTTCCAAGAGCAGAATGGGAGGAAGATCTTTCAGTTATCAGGCTCCTCTCTTGTGGAACCAACTTCCAGTTCCTGTCCATAAGGCTGATGCATTGTCCAGTTTTAAGATTTTCCTTTTTTATAAATCCTAGTTACCGTAATCAGCTTGGTTTTGACCTATTCCTTATCCTATGCTGCTATAGCTTTAGACTACTGGAAAACAAATTGACCTCATTCATCAAATGAATAGTTTGCATTTGTAATTATTCTTTCTTAACAACGTGATTTCTGTCTTTTTGTCTTTCCTCAGAGAATAACCCGATTGCCTCTGTCCTGGACCTGTCATTTTGTTTTTCTACTTCCTGTTCCTCTCAAACCCAGCCGGTCAATGCAGATGGCCACTTGTCCTGAGCCTGGTTCTGCTGGAGGTTTCTTCCTCATGAGGGAGTTTTTCCTTTCCACTGTTGCCTCTGTGCTTGCTTAGGATGGGAGACTGTGATGAAGTGAAAACTCAAAGCAACCTGTTGGCTCTTGATAAATAATGCGATTAACTGACTTTATATGTACCGGTATGTCAAGGTTTCTGTACAGTGACCTGGTGCTATATAAACAAACTGAATTGAAATAGAATAAAATCAAGAATTCAGAATACAGTACATACCTCTCCTTCCAGGTGTGAAATGAGGACACTGATGTTGGGGATTATTAACTCGGGTACTAGAGTACCAAGTTCTGAGAGGAACAAGGCAAAGGCTTTCACACCAGACCCCTCTCTGGCAAGTTCTTCACTTGACTTCTGGCCGATTTCTCTGAAGAAAAGTGTGTGTGTGTGTGGGGAGGATACTTTTACTAAAGACATCTACGATAAAAAACACAACTAAAGCAAATTGTAGATTAGATTCTTAAAATAAAAATCATGCACCAACCTTACGACTTCCCCAATAATGGCTCTGACACCATACTCTGTGCTCCACACACATGCAGCTTGTGCAAATACAGATGGTAACTGTTCGAAGTGTTGTAGCAACTGAATCACTTTCACACTAGCACCTGTCAGAGTTTAGATAGTATGCTTTAAAACTCCACAAGTACACTACAGGCCATAGTTGCTTATGTAATAAAAACACCTTCATAAAGCACCTCAATTTAAATACTGACCTAAGAGGTGATTGTACTTCTGGATCAGAACCCCCAGGAGGTGAATTATACAATCTCTTGATGGTTTGCTCTTGACATGGCTGATCGTTGGGTTCTCCAAAAGCTTGTAGCAGCAACAGGTCACACAGCTAAGAGGAAACAAGTGCAGGCAGTTTTAAACATTCAAGTACAAATGAAAAGCAACTTGAAGCCAACTTTAAATACCAAGAGGTGTTGCATTCATCAGAAATCCACACACAGCTTGACTACAGGTGGTCCCCGACTTACGAGCGCCGTGACCTACGAGCGTCCGACTTTAAGAGATTATCATAATTAATAAAAATATGAAAAATATATATATA
>JBBPBX010060661.1:0-13653 GCA_038048925.1 Garcialebias charrua
ATATATATATATACATGAGCCATGTGTGGCAGTCACTATAAATGTGTGGCTGAATGAGATATACAGTAAACTCAATATTTCTGAACCAAAATAACCTGACACTACTCAGAAATGTTACAATTAGATGTCTCTGCTTTCAAGATGTCAATCATCAACAAATGAAAAACAGTTTGACATGTATGTATTTGACAGTAAAAGGGTTTTGAGCACCAATGACAAAACAGAAACAAAGCCATTCATTGGAGAAAAGCATTTCAGCTGTCACCTGTCATGCCTGTTTTAAATTAAAATCATGTGTTGCTTTAAAAAAAAAGGATGGCATTTAGTCATCCATCTACAGTATTCACCCTTTTGCTGCTGCTAATCTGTGGTCAGGCCATGAAGGCAACAGGTCCAGGAGGAAAACCCAAAGTGACCTTCTCCAGCTCCTGGGGAATCCCAATGTTTTCCCAGGCCAAATAGTCAATCAAGTAAGTTCTGGCCACACAGCCTGGCCACCAAGTGATGGAAGCTTATTTCAGCTGCTTATATCCAGGATTTTGTTCTTTTGGTCCTGATCCAAATCTCATGACCACAGGTTAGAGTTGGAATGTAAACAAACTGGTAAATCCAGAGCTTTATCTTTCAAATGAACTCATTTTTCACCATGACAAATCAAAGCAACACCCTCATTACTGAAGATGAGTTCCTGATCTGTCAATCCATCTCCCGCTCCATCCTGCCATCATGTAGAAATAAAACTCTCAATTGCTTGAACTCCTTCATCAGAAGCAAAGACCTGCTCCCAATTCAGAGGGCACATTCCACCATCTGGTTGAGACCCATGGTCTTCGGTGTAGAGGAGCTGACTCCCATCCTAGCTGCCTCCACTTGTCCTTGTGCTGCATCAGTTTGCTGACGGTCAGAACCCAGACACCAACAGAAAAATATAGTCTGCAAAAAGTTCAAAGAGACACTGAAGTTCCCAAACCAGACCCCCTATGCTCCCCAACCAAGCCTGAAGATCCTGTTTATGAACACCACAAACTGGAGCGGAAACTAGGGACAACCCTGGCAGAATCCAACCTGCACCAGTGATCTCAACTCTGCTCCTGCTGTGGTTCTACAGGGACAGTGACCTTCACAACACATACTCCCTCAGCATCCTCCATAGAGTGCCTCAGAACAAGTCTCCTTCAGGTCCTCTTATGACCACCTTGACCTGTAAGGGTGACTATCTGGCCCACGGTTGAACCACCCAGATAATAGCCACACTGCCACGAGCCTCCTTTCCAAAACCCTGGCGTAAACTTACAAGGGGAGGCTGAGATCTCATCGAGTCCTGCCACCATGGAGCTACCCTTAAACACCTGAGCCATGGGGAAGGACTCATCCCAGTCTTCTAGTCTGCCTCCTCGAGGTGGACATGGTGACTGGATGAAGTGGATTCTCAAATTCAGAATCAGCAGCCAAGCACAGCCTGACACAATTTTCTTTTCCTGAGTCACTGAACGGTTCAGAACCTCCTCGAGGCCCATCGAAGGTCCTCCTCCATGGCTCCTTTGAATTCATACCACATCTGATGAAGCCACTAAATGTAGCTCAACATCTGTACAGCTGACTGTTAATCATTTTGGTGTTGACATTTTTGTGTTGTGGTGGCCATCTTGAATTTGGTTGACTCAAAAAGTATTGATTGTCCGATATTTGAATCCAATGTTTATTTTCTGAGAGTTTCATTAAAATCAGTTTAATGGTTCATGTATTTTGCTCATGTGACAGACAAATAAACAAAACTGGCCAAACAGATTCACTTTACTTTCAGCAGCGGACCATTAAAGGGATTTAGAGCATAATAGTTTGTCACAATTGTTCTTTCACAATGTTTAATCATAATAAGAATATTAAACATTTTCAGATATTGTGCAGCAACGGTTACTCTGCAGGATACATAAACTACTTAAATGTCATTTCCTGTGAAAATACATGTGTGAATCCTTGTCACTGAAGGATTTTAGCTAAAAACTGCTGAAGAATCCAAAACCAGGTTAAAATATTTAATCACTAACCTGTTGATGTGAGTTGAATTTGAACAGCTGATACTTTCTGAAAGCAGAAAAACTGTGTAGAAAAGCAGAATGAACCAGAAAAGTAGCAGCAATGAGCAGAATAAGTTATAGAGAATAAGGCAGAGAGAGGCAGAAATTATTACCCAAAAAAATCTGAAATTTGCAAAAATGACCGTAAACTGAAATTAACAGAAAAAAAACAAAATAAGCAACAACAAAATAATAAAAGTAGCTAAAAAGGCTAAAACAAAGAGTTTAAATTTGCAGAAATAAGTTTAAATTAGCTTAAAAAGTTGAAATAATTTTTAAGAATCAAAAGGTGAAACAGCAACCAAATAATAGTAGTAAAAAGGCTCAAATTAACAAACAAAAAAACCAACACTAAAAAGTAGCTGAAAAGGCTGAATTCAGCAGAAAGATGCTGAAATGAGAATAAAAAGCCAACATTTGAAGAATTAAGTTGAAAGGAGCAGAAAAAATATGAACGAAGCTAAAAGGAGCTGAAAGGAGCCGAAGCAGAACAACAGCTGAAATGAACACAACACCTAAGCTAAATATTTCAAAAGGTTAAAATTGCACAAATACCAAAAGTGAGAGCCTGCATGTTTTTGATGGTGTAATTATGTTTGCATCAACAGAGTGCAAGGTTTGGTTTTTAGAATAAAATTGGTGAAGTTGTGAGTCATCGGGTGGGTTCACATCGTCCCACACAGCCTCATGACTCCACAGTGTTCACTCAACTAACTTTAATTAAAAACACCAATCTGGAGTTTCAGTAGGAACTCAAGGCTCTGAGTTTACTTCTCCACCCTTCACAGCGTTTTATTCTCGCCTGCTGCAGAGGCCCAACATGTGTGCGTTTGTCAGTAGCTTTAGCAAAATATCTCGTGAGCCACTGAAGCGCTCAGGAAATAATCAACTGATTAACTTTTATATCCAGCACAATTCAAGAAAGCCACCACAGCTAACCGAACAGAGAAAACAATTTCAAATTCTGCCTACTACTGCAATTACTTTTCGAAAAGGGACATATTTAATACTTTTTTACCCGTTTCCTCTCGTACTGCTGTGTCTTCTGTTCATTTCATTTCTCACTTCCCGCCGGCACTCAGTCAGAACTCAGTTGTAAACAATGCTTCTTCTTCTTGATGAGTTTAATGGAAGTTGGCAAAAAACTATAGGTGTGCATTACCGCCACCAACTGGTAAGGAGTGTGGACCACATCACTACCGGTACATTGTGCTGCATTCAATGTTGTCGGAAAAAAGAGTTTCGCGTTTGTAATGTGCAGCTGGGGTGGCAAACAGGGTGGCAAGGCTCTCTGTTGGGGTGGCAACTGCCACCCCATGCCACCCCAGTAGATCCGCCCCTGGCTTGATACAGCGGGGTTCTCCCATGATTTATGAACACACCGAGCGCAACCAGCTAGCCACAGAATTAGCCCCCGAGTTCACCTCTGACCCGGAAGATGTCAAGATGGAATAGTCCATTTTTAGTAGGGGGATACAGAAATCGACCGGTTTTTGTATTGCGTTTTTAATGATCGTTTTCATCGTAACTATAATTATTTTTATGTTAAATGTACATTAACAAGCATGAGCAATGTTAGGGATGTAGGTGACTGGCCGGGGCGCGGGGCCGGGGCCCCTGCTGATTGGGAGCCCCAGGCAACGGCATCATTTGCCTACATGGTAGATCCGCGTCTGTTCTCCCCTCTGCTCCCCCTCCCTCCTCTCTGCTCCCGGTGTACTTGCACCAATGGGGGGAAAAGCAGCTACGAGAGCCAGCGAGAGCCTGTAAATAAGTTTTTTCGTTTTTACTGATAGATAATTAGTTATTAGCGGTACTACATTTTAAATAAAAATAGCACAAATCCGCTTATGAATTATAAAAGTTAGTCAAACCACAAAAACACTGACAAATAATTTAGGTACGCTGTAAGCGGATTAGCGCTTTAGCGCTCTCTAGCGGTCTGTGCCCACCTTTGCCTCTCAATTTAAGCTGGTAACGACATTTTTAAGCTAAGAGCCACAGACTAAGTATATTGACATCCTGTATTTATGTCTGTTGTTGCAATTTAAGTGTGCTGATGCGTGTTAAATTGCAAAAGTGAAATCCGTCAATCAAGTGTAATGGTGTTAATTTTAGTTGATTTATTTTAAATAAATGGTAGTGTCTTTGGCATACCAAACTAAAGTTAACGTCTCATTGTCACTCTATGGCTTCTGTCTTATGATCCATCATTATGATCACAGAAATATTGGGTAAACTGAAAAAGAAAAGAATCCGTGAAATACTGTTCAATCTGAATAAGTAATTAAATAGGGTAAAGAGGTCAGTATTAATATTGACCTCCCTCATATATCCTACATATTCAATTTGTGAACAACAGAAAAAAGCATTTGAGATGACATATTACTTATTATCTGGAGGCTTTTTAAATTAGTTAATGGCAAGAATAAGTTTAAAAGAAATAGTTAAGAGGAGGAGAAAGATGAAGGATACTGTATAACGGAAGTAAGAGTAAGGGAAGATGTGTTGCAACCAGATATCGACACACTTTTCCGGCAGACGCCTGCTAGCCACCGGTACACTTGGAAAAACATCTGACGACTCATTACCTTCGTGAGATGATCAGTTCCCCTCGGGTCCGGTTGTCCGTTTTACCATTTCAGTGTCTCCGGACCGAAATAGTGGCGACTGATTCCGGTTGGGTTTCAGAATAAAATTCCTTAAAAGGAATTTATATTCAAGTTGGAGCTGTACGCTCGGTTCGGCTTGTAACAGCAACAGACTGTCAACCCTAGCTGATGGACGAGTCTTTGACGCTTGACTAACGTCCAAACAGCTCTCAGGAGAAACATTTCATTTCAAACTCTCCAGCAAGACTGCCGACTTCCAGGAAGTCTTAGAGCTTTTACAGGGAGCTTGTCCTAGATACTCAGTCCTTCCTGATTGGCCAGTGGCCCAGAAAGGGGGAGTGAGAGTGTGATCAGGAGGTTGAGAGGAAGAGGTCAAGATGTTAGTTTAGATCAGAAGGGGAGGGTAAAGTGTTAGTTTTAGGCACCAGCTTTTGTGATAAAACTGATTAAAAACTGTCAACACTTTAAACAAACACTGTTGACCTGTCACTTTGATTAAACAGCGTCATTCAATTATCAATATATTGAACCTACTGATGATAATAACATAACAGGAGATTATTCTTCTGATCATTAATTAGGACAAAAATAAAGAGTCTCTTATTGAGGTGATTAGTGTCCTGAATTCAAACTAAATGAGATAATCAGTGTCACTGTCTTTCACTACAGGTTTCAGAGAAAAAGTGCATCATTACACATTCATAGTAAGAGGATGTTCAGCTGCTAATTCCAGTTTGAATTAAACAGAGTCTTTGACTATCAAAACATTGAACACAATAATGCTCAACTAACACAAGGTTATTCATTTGATATATTTAAATTAACACAAATTAAAAGAAGTCTCTTATTGATTTAAATTTGTATCTTGATTCAAATGAATGTAATAAAACAGTTTCTACTGTATTCTTCTTGAAGATTTAAAGAAAAAGATATTCACTTGTTATGAACCTGAGGGGGTTCAGAGTTTTTTTTAAAACATCATTGTTGTGTTTAGGTTGGTTGCAGTCTGCTAAAGAAAGCACCAGCAGCCTGTAGCTGCACTTTTTTTCACTCAGCCTAATCAGGCTTGATTAGCTCAGGTGAAACACCTGTTGGCTCTCAGCCTTTTAAATAGTCTGAGCTGAGACCTGAACACTATGGTGAGCTGAGACCTGAACACTATGGAGCCTTGCACAGAGCAAATGTGAGGTTGAGATTGCCAACTGAGGTTGGTGGACGCAAGCAAGGGTGCTTGTTGGAACAACTTGTGATCCTGTTGCAGGTAAATCAAGTTTTGATTAAGGTAGCTGTATTGCTGCCTATGTGTGTTCCAGAGTGTTCTCCACTCACTCTGATCACTGAGTGTTGAACTCTCATGCTAGTTTGTGTGAGCTAAAGCTCTTGAGGTTTGGGGCTGTTTAAACAGCTCATGTAGAGCAAGGGTGCTCTTATCACAGCTCTAGTGTTTGCTAGAGTTGTGTGTGGTGAAAGCTTGATACAACAGGGTTTGTTAATCAAGTAGAGGCTGGTGTGGAAAGACACCAGATGTCAGCTAAGGTTTATTGGAACTGCTGAAGATACACTTACAGGCAACTGAGTGTTGATTGACAGCTGTAAAGCTGTAGGATGTGCAAACATTGAGGAGAACTCCACCTTCTCATTTTGTTTGTGAGTTTGCTCCAGGGGGAGTATACACCCGTGCCACTGAGGCCTGTTTGAGTTAAACTTTAGGAGACACTGAGGACAGTGTTTGGGCAGCTGTCCAAGAGGGGGACAGCTGGGGTTAACAGTGAGGGACTGTTACCTTTTTTCTCTTTCTCATTCTGTTGTACTTTTGACTGTGTGGGTGTAGGTAGTCCAGTTCTCGTGTTTTGTTTATTTAGAGGGACTTTTGGTAAGGTAGATTGTCGCCTGGGGAGACACGACGGTCCTGTACAGGATTGGGTCTGCCTGGGTGGCGTTTTCTTGTTTTTGGCCACACTCACCGGTCCACCTTTCTGTTGAACTTTCTTTTATTTATTTATTTTCCTTTGGATGCTGATCCAGGAGAAGACGCTCCAGTCTGGTGGGAGAAGCCTGGGAGGACCCTGACCGCCTGGAGGCTCTTAGTTTTAGTTTAATAAAATTTGTTTTAAGTATTTTTCTGTGTCTAGTGTCCATTTGTATGTTGTGGCCTTTACCGGTCGTAACATCACTACGAGATTCAGTGAAAAGGTGTTTCTCGGACAGTTCAGAGAGACGAAGGTGTATCACTACATCAGTATATGAATAATAAATAGACACATTCACACACATAAAATAAACTACTACTTGTACTGCTATTCCTTCTTTGCTGTTGTCACTTATTGCGGGTCTTCAGGTACGGATGGCCTGCTATAACGCCAAAATTACACTACTTGCGGTCCGCTCCGCTCTGCAGGTCGCAGCTAAGCGTCTCAAACTCCAGTTTCCACTACCTCCGCTCAGCTCAGGTCCGCCTGCATGCGCCGCTCCTAGACGCATGCACGGGATTTGCGAGATCGCGCGATAAATCAAGTGATAAATAAGTAAGTCAGAACAAAACAATTCATTCGGTGGAAGAAGGAGAACAACAGTAGAGACTGCTGCCTTGATCTTCTCTCGTAAATGAGCGACAGGACATGGTTTGAGCAACAGGAAGTGAGGTATTACATTTTCAGAATAAAATACTTTATTTATTTATTTCTTGTATTGCGTTTGTAGGCGTAGTCATAAATGATAGTTTGAAAGCATTTTTGTACAAATAAATCCGTATAGAGCTAGGATTAGTCCGCCCGTGGTGATTTTATTTTGTAAATACGGAAGTTGTGCTCGTTCCTTTTCCTGTTGGTGCCTCCGCACAGCTCCGGCGTCCGGCAGAAATAGAAAAATTTCTAATTTTGACGGACTGCCGTCCGCTCTCCGCTGCTCGCCGCCGCCGTGCAGAGCCAGTGTAAATTCTGTCATTGATTATAATGGGTGCGTATTTGCTGCGGAGGTCGGACCGGAGCGGGGCGGAGCCGCAACGGGTGTGGTGTAATTTTGGCATAAACGAGGGACTACTGTACTCATCAAGAGCTTTACAACACAATCTGTGCCCCTCATTTACTCAGCCACACACACACAGCACTCTCCTACATCTCTACGAAGCTACTTTGAATCTGAAGAGGCTAATTGTATATATGGATGCAGTTAGAGAGGACATGGATGTAATCAGAAAAAGGACAGATGATGCAGAGGACAGAGTTATGGCAAATCAAACATCAAAATTGATCACGTTTGATTGTTTTGAGCCATATATTGTAAATAAGGACTTATACAAAATGTAACTTTATTGCCACATTATAACTTTTTAGCTATGACTCCTTGTGTGTTACTCTCCACTACAACCAATGTATGTCATTGCTCCAGAATGCATTGCGCCGTTAAAATAATGGTAATGTCCTTGGGGAAAAATTTAATAAGCAGGTGTAATTTTTTAAGCAATTACTGTTGATGTTTTCATGTCACAAACAACTTTTTTTAGAATAGAGAACTAACATTTTAAAACCAATACGTGAAAGTTGTTGGAAATCCCTTCAAAGGATTTTGGTTTCGTCAGATGTATTTAAACTTTTTGTTCTCTTTCTTCTTACAGATTATAGTCAAATTGGATTTTCGAGGTAATGACCTCCAGGAAGTTCCTGCAAGTGCTTTCAAACACACTCCCTACCTGACTCACCTGTCGCTGCAGGGATGCAACATCCGTAGAATTAAAGAAGGGGCTTTCCGTGGCCTTGGTCGACTGAGCTTCCTCAACCTCGCAAACAACAACATAGAAATACTTTATCAGGTAATCAAAAGAAGACATCATGCTTTTGTAATCAGTGGAAGGTGGTGGCGCAGAGGTTGTAGAGACGGAGAGTTTGAGTGTTACTTTTTTCATTAGTTCTACCTTTATTTATACAGATTAGTCTTATTGAGGGGAGTGGTGGTGCAGAGGTTAGAGAAGTTGGGCCTGTAATCGGAAGATCACAACTCCAGGTACAGACAACATTAAAACGTGGGTGGTATAGGTGAAGCACCCACACCTGCCTCCACCCTCCCCTGCACCACCCTGGGCCCTTAAGTGAGGCTCTTAACCCCCACCTTCTGCTCCTCCTGGTGCCCAAGCTAGCAGCTCTCTGCTCCACATAGAGGGTTGTGGTAGCTCGGTCTGTGGTTGCTTCAGGAAGGGCATCGGGCGTAAAAATAATCACCAAGGCTTCGTGCGACTTAGTTTGCTGTGGCGACCCCTGAAGAAGGGAGCAGCCTAAAGAAGAAGAAGAAAAATAAGTCTTATTGAGCCACACGGACTCATTTACAAAAGCCCTGTTTTAAACGAAGAACAGAAGAGGAACGAACAATAACAGACAGTCACATTAAAAACATATAAAATGAAAAGTAAATAGAGGAAATGAAATAAAAACAAAACAAAAACAGCAAAAAATCTGTACAAAAACAGCTACATTATAAAGCAATGTAAAAAGGAACATGTCTGCATTGGTTTTGCCATGAAATTAGCAGTCGTTTAAAATCCTTTAAAGAGGTCAAGGTCGAGAGCTTCAGATTTTTTTGCAAGATATTCCAGGAATCAGGAGCGGAGTAGGAGAAGGATCTTTTGTCTAGTTCAGTCCTCACTGACGGAACACTGCAGGTAATTGTATCTTGAAAGCGCACGCTGTAGCTGCACTCATGCAGTGACATGTAGGAGGAGATGTATGAAGGCAGCAGACCAAGAAGTGATTTAAAGATGAAAATGTACCAGTGGAAGAGTCTGTGTGAAGTTAATGATGTCCAGTTAACCAGTGAATACAGGGTGCAGTGGTGGGTACGATAATCACAACCAGTTATGAATCTTAGTGCACCATGATAGACAACATCCAACAATTGCAGGGTGCTTGTAGGAGCGTTCAAGTAGATAATGTCACTGTAATCAATGGAGGGAAGGAAAGTAGCATTTATAAGCAGTTACTGCTTGTTACTTCAAAAATAGTGCTGTCCCAATACTATTATTATCAAGCCTGATGCCAGCCTCACGTGCTTGTTCTTATAGAAACACCCGGATATTTCAAACCAACAGCACTTTTTTGCTTGGTGATGCCATGTCCTCTTCCATTACGCAAGTAACTGAGGACAAAATATAAAAATGTTCATAGTTTAGAGATATTTTAGGAGAAATACAGGTAATGTTAAGTCATAATTTCATTCATTCAACCTTTATTTAGTCAAGTTAATCCCATTGAGCCTCGAGGACTCATTTACAAGAGAGACCTGGTTACAATCAAAGAATGATGACAACACTGGACAACAGTGACAACAATAATAATAAAATAAGACAGTTTGATGTCTTTTTAATAAAATACAAATTTCTAAAGTAATTTTGTGTTGTTTTGTATTAGCTTATTAACTAGTTGGTATTGGTACCCAGTAATGTCCCCAATCTGAAGTACTTGTTCTCAGTCTGAGAATGAACTCGTATTGGGACACCCCTACTTCCAAATTTTAGGTTGGAAAGATGAAGCAACCACACCTGCCTCCACCATCATTAGCCTCATTCTGGGCCCTTGAGAAAGATCTTTAACCCCACCATCTGCTCCCCCGGGCGCTCTAGATAGCAGCCATTTGCTCCACACATGTTGGCTGTGGAAGCTCGTGGTCTGGGGTTGTGTCAGGAAGAGCATTTGCTAAATCCTTGTGTGAGTTCATTCATTGTGGATAATCCTGAGGAAGGAAACCGATGAAAAAAATGCATTTTATTTTTCACAAGTGCAAAGATCAGCTCACATACACGCTCATAGTTTATCACTGTAGGAAGATGGAAGGCTACCTAAATAATATTTGCTCTGTCAGTTATGAAAATAATATTTGCATACTCTATCATATTTATTTTATATTTTTCAACTCTCAAATGACTGCAAAGTTTGTTTTATGTACAGTGTTCTAAATTGCAGGCTTGTTGCAACAGGCCAGTGGCCTGGATCTGGTCACAAACACACGGCTGTTTGCACTTGGCTGCATGGGGTGCAGAGGACCTGCAGAACCCACATCAAGTCAGGGAAATGGAGGGGGGGTCATCTGAAACAGAACAAAACCAGTCTTTTAAAGCTTGGTTCAATGACAAGATGCAAAATTGAAAAAGTTCAAGGAAATTGAACGCTGTTTTAGTTTTAGTGTGTACAGTGCTGTGATGCACTAACCCTAACCCTACAAACAACAGAAAATGTCCCTATGTAACCTTAGGCAGGTCGCATATCTTTCTGCTCTTCCCTCCCTAAGTTTTTCCTACTCCCTGCTTGCTTTTCGTCTCGTCTGCGACCCTTCAGCGCTCACTCGAACCAATATGGAATTAATCAATTGGGCTGTTTCTTCAATGGATAAGATTTTTTCCACGAAGCGGACCGTGTCAGGAGAAGCTGTCTGTCCCTCCGACACACACGCGGCTGGATACGTGCTGGACTCGTGGGGTCAGTGGCAGCCCATGTGTCTGTCCGTTCTGAGTGTCGAAGACGTGGAGGATTTGTGGATTATTGGATTATTGGTAGCAACTGCTCTGTTTTTTGGCGTAACCGGAGTTGTTTGTTATCGGAAGCTGAGGGAGGCTTCGGCGGCTATCAGAGCGCTGTCGGGACTGCCTGATCAGCAAAATTCTCTGAACCGGGTCGTGGGCTCCTCATCCCAGCTGCTGTATGAGCTCAATCGCACGATTGGTGCAGTGGTGGACCACCGTGCACCTGCTGTCCGTTTTGGGACTTGTTTGCAGCCACCCAGGATCGATCAAGGGACAGGTGGAAGCTCATGAAAGCGGGGCAGAGCAGAACCACATATTTGGATTTCTTTCGGCCATGAAACAGCACCCACAGACTTGGAGGCGGCAGTGGAAAAGAACACTGTGGTCTATTTGGATAACAAACGAAACATTATCTGGCTTCTGCACATGTCCTTGACAAGCGGGCTGTGGGAATCCATTCTCCTAGAGTGAGGAGTTGAAGAGCCCCCCCCCCTCCCCCTCCCCAGAGATTTCTGTGAGGCTTCGGATAACACCCAGCTGCACACCTGCTGAACTTTGTGTTTGTCTGAAATTAATCATGGACACAATCTCCTTGCCTGCCGTATTTCCTTTGTTATTGTACCTAAATGTGCTCTGATATGGTTTTTACTGAATCACGCGGTGTCTTGAAGACAAAATGTGATTCATCTTTTTTTAATATCAATGCTGTGAATCCCAGTGTTTCTGCCTGTTTTTCCTGCTTTTGACCTTCATCTGGAGACAGATTGGGCCTGGCCGCGCTAAGAGCATATCAATGTGTTGAATAAACATGTCGTGTGTTGATAAAACATATCGTGTGTTGATAAAACATGTAATATGCTTTGTTTTGCTGCAGCTTTTGCACTCATTTCTCTTCTGGATGCCTGCAATACATACTTACGTTGTAATCGGTGGAAATTGATGCAATGTTAATAAAACTCCTTGATTCCTTGATTCCTTGATTCCTTAAAGGTGGGGTGACATCATCTTACAAATTTGCATAAAATGATAGAAGATATATAACTTGTATCATTCAACTATGTTCGTTTTTGCAAACAAAAGGATAAATTAATGAAAATTCCTTTCAAATTGAGTTTAAAATTAAAAACCATGTTTCTCTTGGAAAAATCCGACTACAAGCGAATGCAACATTTGTGACGTTGCGAGGAGAAGTCGTTAGAATGCCCCATATAAATATTCATGGCGAACAAGAAATAAAACAACAAAATTATCAATCTAAGTTAAGATTTGAGCTATTTGTCTTTAGTTTTGGAAGCAGGAAGTTAGATGAGCAGAAACAGCAGGTTCTAATTTAGGTCTGCACCGTATGTATTTGACTCTTACCTGTTCAGGAAGCAGGGAGCTCAGTCCGAGGGGGGGCAGCTTTATTTATTCCATTTTTGACGAAGGTCTTACATCTTTTGGGAAAGTGAAAAGGCTCACTTGTTCACTGATGATATTAGAACACCCAAATGCAACATAACCGGCATTTTTCAAGTTATACAAAAAAAAAAGGCGATCTGGATGAGAATGAATATGCGTTAATGGCAGACGCAGACTGAAGGTCCTGCTCCCTATGTCACAAATGTTGCATTCGTGTGTAGTTGGAATTTTCAGACATAAAAGCGTTTTTTAATTTTAATCTCACTTTGAAAGGAATTTTCATTAATTTATCTTTTTTTTGCAAAAACGAACATAGTTGAATGATACAACAAGATATATATCTTCAATCATTTTATGCAAATTTGTAAGATGATGTCACCCCACCTTTAAGACAGAAATGGGTGGACGTTTTCAGGTTGTGTTCAGAATCTCTGTTGGTTTTTCTGTTCAATGCTGGCTGGGCATTAACGTTTAGGTTGCTGTTAGTGACTGTAAAAAAAAAAAACCCAAAAAACCCACCACAAGTCAGATGTCATACTTGTCCTGAGTCTGGTTCTGCTAAAGGTTTCTTCCTCATGAGGGAGTTTTATTTCCACTGTCACCTTCATGCTTGTTCAAGATGAGAGTTCTGTGATGGAATTAAATTCAAAGCAGTCTGCTCCTCCGATAAATAGTACTGTAACTTCTTTTTTATATATGAATGTTTCTGTTCAGTGCCCTGAGATTACTTCTGTTGTGACTTTGTGCTATAGAAATAAACTGCATTGAATAGAGAAGCCTGTCCTGTCAGCAAGTTTTGGAATTACAAAAATGAAAATAAAGTAATGATGGGATGTTGTGTTTGTGATGCTATCATTAGATAAGATGATGTAACATTACATCCTAATGGAAGGCCTGGCTCTTATAGTCATACAGTAGTTTGCCCCTGTGCTTCTGATGTCTGACATACTGATTCTGGATAAAAGGAATGACACTCATCTTAGTTAAAATCATCATTTTAAGAAAAAATTAATTTGGACATAGCTTATGTGTATTATTGGATTTATATATATATATA
>JBBPBX010060663.1:0-21369 GCA_038048925.1 Garcialebias charrua
AAAAAACTAGCAAAACATTATAAGGTAGACGTATAAAATCAAAGACAGGAACAAATCTGCATTGGTTTTTGCCAGGATTCCAACAGATTCTGAAAACCATTTAGAGAAGTCAAGGTCGAGAGCTTCAGATCTTTTTGTAAGATATTCCATGAAGCAGGAGCGGAGTAGGAGAAGGCCCTTTTTCCAAGTTCAGTCCTCACTGACGGAACACTGCAGGT
This sequence comes from Garcialebias charrua, assembly GCA_038048925.1. Lineage (NCBI taxonomy): Eukaryota > Metazoa > Chordata > Actinopteri > Cyprinodontiformes > Rivulidae > Garcialebias > Garcialebias charrua. The sequence goes on from JBBPBX010060663.1 coordinate 219, forward strand.
AATCATGTCCTGAGAGCGCACACTGTAGCTGCACTCACGCAAAGACATGTAGGAGGAGATGTATGAGGGCAGCAGACCAAGAAGTGATTTAAAGATGATACCAGTTGGGTACGATAATCACAACCAGTTATGAATCTTAGTGCACCATGATAGACAACATCCAACATCCGCAGGGTGCTTGTAGGAGCATTCATGTAGAGAATGTCACCGTAATCAATGGAGGGAAGGAAAGTCACAGATACAAGGCGTTTCCTAACATTCAGTGTTAGACATGATTTATTTCTGAAAAAGAAACCCAGTTTAACTTTCAGTTTCTTCACTAGGTTTTCCACGTGGAGTTTAAAAGAGAGATGTGAATCGATCAGGATACCCAGATATTTATAGGAATCAACAAACTCAATAGGGACACCATTTGAGGATAAAATCAGAGGAAGATCTGCTGGAACCGCCTTCCTATTTGAAAAAAACATCCCTTTTGTTTTATCAGCATTTAGGACAAGTTTGAGACGGAACAAATCTGACTGGATGATGTCAAAAGCGGATTGCAGTAACTGGAAAGCCTTAGCTACTGTTTTAGCTCGGCAGTAAACAACTGTATCATCAGCATAGAAATGTAAGGATGCATCAGGGATGCAGTGACCTACATTAGCTATGTAGATTGTAAAGAGGGTTGGTCCTAAAACTGAGCCTTGTGGTACACCATTTTTAACTGTTAAATAGCTGGAAAAAGTAGCTGGAAAAAGTACAACAAAAAGTATAACTCTGAGTTATAAATGGTGAACTGGTTTTAAAATGATTTTAGTTGCTGTTATGGCCATGAAGGACAGATGCACATTTTATTCCAGTTATATTCAGGAACATGCGTACATTACACATAAATGTTTTTCCACTGAAACTAAATGAATATTCAAACTTCTTCCTGATCATTTTGAAAGAGATTTAGTAACGAGTTAGACACATCATGTCAGAGTAAGGACGACACGTGTTCCTTGTGTTATGGACCTACAAAGTTTTTGAACAGTTGAAGTCATCCTGCTACATTTATTAAACATCAAATGTTTCTACAGCTTTCTCTTCTTTTATAAAATAGATTTTCTGAATCATTAATCTTCATTTCCTTCAAATTGGTTTTGATTTGTTTAAAAACCCAAATTAATCTAAGTCAACTGATCATAATGTTCATGTTATTAAAATACAGTCAGTTATCACACTCACTGTTAAAGTCTAATAGAAAATAAATCAGTAAAATTCATTTAAATGTTGCTCATTAATTGTTATTTTAATTGTAATTAGAATATTTACCTGATGATGTTCAAATCAGTTCCTTCAACTTGTGTTTCTTGAACAAATTGTTTAAAATATTTATAATTCTATTAAAAGCTGCAACAGAGTTGAGCTGACATTAAGGAGAGCGTGTCAGAAAAATGTGATTGTGTGGACGTTAAATAGAAAGGAGGCGTCGTGCTGCAGCCGCTCCAAAAGGATGGAAATAGCTGCTGGGACGTTGTTGTGATAGTTTTTAACTTTAAAGTTTGTGAAACTTCATCTGTAGGACTTTTGTTACTTGTTAACTGTTTGTACCTTTTCTTATGGTTTATATATTTTTAGATTGTCAGAGAAGTGATGAAGTCTTTCCAGATGTTCCAGCCATCAGTTTTGAAAGATCAAAACTGGAAATCATAAATAAAGAGGAATTGGTCAACAGATACTGACTGCATCAGGTTTGGTCCTGAAGTTTTAATTTCAAATTTCCAATAGACTTATTCTTTATTGTTAAACAAGTAAGTGACTAAAAAGTGTTCACTTTGAAGATAATAATATTTTAAACTACAAAGGTTGTTAAGAAGGTGAATAGGAGACAAATAATATCTGATTGTTGAGCTGAGACATGAAAAGACTGAATGTAATTCAAATAAGTGATAAAGTTCACAATCACATTTGACTCTTCAAGAGAATTGTGTGTAAATAAATGAAACAATGATCTGTTTGAACCTTTAAGGTCAAGATGCAGGTGAATCCAGTCAGAAATGTTCTTTGTATAAAACTAAACACTAGAACACTACCTGACTGGATAAATGTGGATCCAGCAACACAATTCCCTCAAAAACTACATTTCTACTACAGCTGTGTAAAGTATTGCTGTGTGAATGTAAAATATGTCATATTTAATTGTAATATGTTTCTTCTGAGTGTTTTGTCTGGCTCCATGTTACTTCATTACAGTACAGGGAACCCCCGACCTACGAATGAGTTCCGGACCTAAGGACCGTTCTCAGGTCGATTCTGCCGCAGCTCGGGGGTGAAAATAACGTCTCGTTCGTAGGTCCTGATTTCGTTCGTACGTCGCGGAAATAACGCTAACGGAGCGCCGCACACACATTTATCGGCATGAGACTGAACAAGCTGACATACTGGGCCATAAACATGCACAGAACTTTATTTACAAACACTTATCTAACACATTACACCACACATCCATAAACACACACAGTAACTGTACAGCATGTACAGTAGTGTGCAGTAATGTTAAACATTGCTATTCAGCACAGCACATTCAATACTGTAAAATTATTACAGAATAAAATAATTAATTAATACAGAATAAATAAAAATATAATTTCTTACTTTGAGATGGTCAAAGCCGACATCTTAGGTTGCCATGCGTTGATGTTGTCAGGCCGAGCAGCGAACCACGGCAGCTGCTCGAGGCCTGTGTTAGCTTCTGCTAGCTGCGTGTTAGCCAGGCCATGAGCTAGTGTTCAGGCGGCGGTCCGGCGCGATGACTGAGCGATCGGTGATCGATCCGCGACTGCTGCTCCAGCCTGAGACGTTCACAGAGCGATTCCAGCCAGTAATTTATCCATATGAGGCAATCCTGGAACAAACACAGTCCTCACAGCCAGCTGCCGGGACAACAGACCTACCTAAAATGGCTGCCGGGGCATTTCCTGGAACGGCCGGAAGTTGTGCAATTATGATAAAAACTTATCATTTTTATTAAAAATATTATTTATAAAGCCTTTAAAACAACCACAGCTGCAACAAAGTGTTGTACACATGAAATTAATAACATTTAAACACACACATAAATAAAAGCGATTTTTTTTTTCTTCATATTTTTATTAAATTATTAAATATGATATGTTCATAGGTCCGGGTTGCCGTAGGTCGTGGGCGCCGTAGGTCGGGGATTACCTGTAGTTGGCTCCATGTTTGGATTCTGATGAACCGTGCACTGTGTGCACAGAAATCCACAATCAAAGCAAACACCAATGGAAGAACTTACAGGAAGCAGCTTTATGTCATGATGTTTATCATTTTAAATTATTTAGTCATTTTTACATTTAGATATTACTAACAGCTTTAGGGTGAGAGTTACTTATAAAATAGTGTAAAAATAGTGTAAATTCATTAAAGTTGAACGTGTTAAGGAGATTAATGGTCTAACATTCCTTGAAATCATCAGAACATCTGGTCATAGTGGATGTAGTTTTAGACGTTTGAGTCAAACTGTACAGATGACCTCATGAACAATCTCAGGTTATTTTGGGAGATCATTTGTGATCTGTTACCTCTTGAAATATGTTTTGAGGATGACTCTCAGCTACTGCCACATCAGCTGCACTTCAGTATCTGACTGACTCAGAACTTGTGATTTTTGCTTCAATTAGCTGTGGTGGCCATCTTGAATAGGTTGACTCCCAAAGATAGATTTATTTACAAATATTACTTTTAGAGACTTTGACTCATATCAATCACTAATTTCATAATATCATTTGAGAATGTAAAGGATAAATAAATAAAAATTTTCACCAAAATCAATGGGATTTCTAACTTATTTAGCAGATCTGGTGAGACACGTGAGAAATGGTTCCACGAGCAGCTCTGAGTCTTGAATGAAGAACTCCTGGAACATGCTGGGTCCAGTTTGTAAATGAGAACTGGTTTTCAAACATTTCACCTGGTAAAATCAAATCAAGTGTCAGAGAGAACAGTTTGAACAGTCTGTTGTGTTCTTCACATCTACTGTATGTTCATTCTCTAGAAGTGTTTCAAAACATATTTCTGTTCTTTAGATCTTTACATCTAAGATCATCATATTTTTATGGATCTACATATTTGAAACATTTAACCAAGGTTTACATGTTGCAGTATTTAAATTTAAATTGTTTATTTAAGGAGGAAGATTGGGAGTGACATGTGATGAGTGTGATTACAGCCTGGCGCATGACATGACAAAGTTTACTAAACTTAAACTAAACTTGGACTACTGTATCTCTACTTCACGGTTCTTCACTTATCGTGAGTGGGCGTGGTCCCAAACACCCGCGATAAACAAGGGAATACTGTAGAACAATTTAAAAAGTGTCATCTAAAGAAAATATTGACAATTTTAGTTTTTTTAAACATTTTATTTGAAGTATCGTGATTTACGGACTATAAGACGCTACATTTTTCACAGGCTTTGAACACCGTGGCTTATGCAAGGTTGCGGCTAATTAAGCGATTTTTGTTGTTGATGGGCTAACGAGCTTCATGCTACCAAAACATTTAGCTTCATCACACCCATGCGCTCACATACATGTAGCTGCCCAATACACGTCCCTCTTGGGGGGTAGCGATCAATGACTTCCTGGTAGACTACTGTATTTTTTGTTTTTATCAGTCGTGTTACAGGCACTGTTCAGATTTTAATTTTATTTTTTACTGTATTTGTGGGTGTTACTGGTACGTATTAAAATAAAATAAAAATCTTTCTGTGTAAATATTTCATGTTACAACGTGAAAACCCATGGCTTATTGACAAGTTTGGCCTATTTATGTAAAATTTTAATTCTCCTTTTAAATTTAGTGTGCACGGCTTATATTCAGGTGTGTTTCTGAAGCAAACAAAAGATTCATTTCTGTAATTTCAAAGTGTAGGATTCTTTTTCTTAGAAATATTTTTCAAAAGTTCATTAATGTGAGGACAAAATGGTTTGTTCATATTTATCTTAATATTGTCGCATTGCTTTTGAAAATGTTTCAGAAAAAAATGAATATTTGTCTTTATGTTAGAAAGTTATCACAAACTAAACAGATATTACCAGTAAATGTAATGTGTGTCGAGCTTTATAAAAAAGAGCTTTTGCAGAGAAAGAACTGCATTTCCAACTACCGTAATTGTCGGGCTTTAGAACGCACCTGTCTCTAAGCTGAACTTATTAAATAAAAGATAAATCATAATTTCATACATAAATGACGCTCCGGTTATTTAACCGCGGACATCCATCGTTCATCATCAGAATCTGTGCCCTCACACTGCTCCAGTGTAATGTGCAGCTTTGTTGTAGTACAAGAATCAGCCAACAGATGGAGTTTCACAGAATATAGCTTGCTTTCAACACACACCCAGACTGCAAGATCGTCACTTTCAAAATAAATTTGACATTATTTCTGCTCAGCACTGCTCATATGAGGAAGAACAGTTATGGTAGGCAATTTGAAACCGTGAGCAAAAGACCTTGAACATCTGATTAACTGAGGGCATTCTTGAGTCCCATGAGGGGCAGGGTGCTGGAAGCCACGGGCACCCAGCTCTGTCAAAAGAAAATATTAGTCAGTGGCAGGAAGCTACTGAGATGGCAGGAAGTCCTTCAAAATAAAATATTAATATTGAAAATGATGGAAAAAAATACATAAATAAGACACTCCTGCATATAAACCACGGGGTGCAAAGTGCAAGACTAAAGTAGTGCCTATAGAAGGAAATTATAGTAAATAAGGTGAAAACAAGCCAATTCAGGGTTATTGCAATGGATAGTATTAAAAAAGTGTATAACTATAATGTCTTTGAAAAGTTCTCTGGGTTTTTTTTGGGTTAAATATTCATGCTACTTCAAAGTCTTTAAAAATAAATTTATTTTAAATTTAATATGAATAAAACGTTAAATGTTTGAGGGACATTTTTAAAAGGAATAAAAATAATATGCTGCATTTTATAACTGATCTGGGGTGTTCCTCTGTCGTGATGTGAGACTAGTCTTTAAAACAGTTTGGTTTTAAATAATGGAAAGTGTTCACTGGAAAAGAAAATAGCTACATTTATGAGGCTTAAATTTTCAAATTCCACATCAGATCTTGGTGAAACTTGGTCTGTAACATCTGGAGGTGTTAAACAGTCAGTCTGAAGAGAGACTGGTCTCTGGAAACTGTATGGTTTTATTTTAGTATTATTGGAAACTTCATGGAAAACAAATTAAACTTCTCACATAACGAACAAACAAATGACCACACAAAAGAGTGACAAAAGTAAAAATATTATGGATCTATATTCCCAGGTGGACATTAAAAATTATTTTATAACATAGCAAGAATGATGTCATTCACAGCTTTTATTTTGAAAACATCTCACAAATGTTACTACCGTAAATCATAGTGTTTGTGTGCACAGCAAAACTGTCATTTTGGAAGTGGAGACTGGCTTGACGGCATTTTTTACTGCCTGACGTTCTCAGAGTTGGGGCAGGAGCTACATGTCAGACCACCACAAACCTCATGTTTTTTTTCTGTTACAGATGAAGTTCATGTTAATAAATGTTGTGAAGCTGAGAAGAGTTCCTGGGTGAGCGATTCATCAGTTCGCTGGTATTGAACCAAACATCAGGGTTACACAGGTATGTATTTATTTACTGCAGTCTAAAGTGAAGTGTGGAGCTAAGCTGTGTTAGGAACTGTTTGGATCCTGCGGTTAAGCTGTCTGCGTTTTGGACTTGTTGAAATAAATCTTGCTATTTTTCACAGCTTGTTACGTCATCATGTTTTGTTCAAAGTCAACTAGAATAATAAACTTAATAATAATAAACTTTCATTGTATAGCACCTGAGGTGAGGGATGAGACAAAGCGCAGCCCACAAGACCCCTTATGATGAGTAATATAAATGGAAACAATGTTCCCTCGCCCGGACGCGGGTCACCGGGGCCCCACTCTGGAGCCAGGCCCGGAGGAGAGGCACGTTGGCGAGCGCCTGGTGGCCGGGCTTTCACCCATGGAGCTCGGCCGGGCACAGCCCGAAGAGGAGACGTGGGTCCCCCTTCCCATAGGCTCACCACCTGTGGGAGGGGCCAAAGGGGTCGGGTGCATTGTGGAATGGGTGGTGGCCGAGGGCGGGGACCCTGGCGGTCTGATCCTCGGCTACAGAAGCTGGCCATTGGGACATGGAATGTCACCTCTCTGGTGGGGAAGGAGCCTGAGCTAGTGTGTGAGGTTGAGAGGTTCCGGCTAGAAATAGTCGGACTCACCTCAACGCATGGCTCTGGCTCTGGAACCAGTTTCCTTGAGAGGGGTTGGACACTCTTCCACTCTGGAGTTGCCCCTGGTGAGAGGCGCCGAGCAGGAGTGGGCATACTTGTTGCCCCCCATCTCGGTGCCTGTACGTTGGGGTTCACCCCGGTGAACGAGAGGGTAGCCTCCCTTCGCCTACGTGTGGGGGGACGGGCTCTGACTGTTGTTTGTGCCTATGCGCCGAACGGCAGCGCAGATTACCCACCCTTTTTGGAGTCCTTGGAGGGGGTATTGGAGGGTGCGCCTCCTGGGGACTCCCTTGTTCTGCTGGGGGACTTCAACGCTCACGTGGGCAATGACAGTGAGACCTGGAGGGGTGTGGTTGGGAGGAACGGCCCCCCTGATCTGAACCCGAGTGGTGTTCTGTTGTTGGACTTCTGTGCTCGTCATGGATTGTCCATAACGAACACCATGTTCAGGCATAAGGGTGTCCATATGTGCTCTTGGCACCAGGACACCCTAGGTCGTAGTTCAATGATCGACTTTGTTGTCGTCTCATCTGATCTGCGGCCGCATGTCCTGGACACTCGGGTGAAGAGAGGGGCGGAGCTGTCAACTGACCACTACCTGGTGGTGAGTTGGCTCCGATGGTGGGGGAGGATGCCGGTCAGACCTGGCAGACCCAAACGTATTGTGAGGGTCTGCTGGGAACGTCTGGCAGAGTCTCCCGTAAGACGGAGCTTTAACTCCCACCTCCGGGAGAGCTTTGAACACGTTCCGAGGGAGGCGGGGGACATTGAGCCCGAGTGGGCCATGTTTCGCGCCTCTATTGTCGAGGCAGCTTATCGGAGTTGTGGCCGCAAGGTTGTTGGTGCCTGTCGTGGTGGCAACCCTCGAACCCGGTGGTGGACACCGGCGGTGAGGGATGCTGTCAAGCTGAAGAAGGAGTCCTATTGGGCCTTTTTGGCCTGTGGGACCCCGGAAGCAGCAGATAGGTACCGGCAGTCCAAGCGGCATGCGGCTCGGGTGGTTGCTGAGGCAAAAACTCGGGCGTGGGAGGAGTTCGGAGAGGCCATGGAGAATGACTTCCGTACGGCTTCGAGGCGATTCTGGTCCACCATCCGGCGTCTCAGGGGGGGAAAGCGGTACGCGACCAACACCATTTATGGTGGGGATGGCGTGCTGTTGACCTCAACTCGGGATGTTGTGAGTCGGTGGGCGGAATACTTCGAAGACCTCCTCAATCCTACTGGCACGTCTTCCACTGAGGAAGCGGAGCCTGGGGACTTTGGATCGGGCTCTCCAATCTCTGGTGCGGAGGTCGCCGAGGTGGTTAAAAAGCTCCGCGGTGGCAAGGCTCCGGGGGTGGATGAGATTCGTCCTGAGTTCCTTAGGGCTCTGGATGTTGTGGGGTTGTGTTGGCTTACGCGACTCTGCAATATCGCGTGGACATCGGGGGCAGTTCCCTTGGATTGGCAGACTGGGGTGGTGGTTCCCCTATTCAAAAAGGGGGACCGTAGGGTGTGTTCCAACTATAGAGGGATCACACTCTTAAGCCTCCCTGGTAAGGTCTATTCAGGGGTTCTGGAGAGGAGGGTCCGTCGGATAGTCGAACCTCGGATTCAGGAGGAGCAGTGTGGTTTTCGTCCTGGTCGTGGAACACTAGACCAGCTCTACACCCTCAACAGGGTCCTGGAGGGTGCGTGGGAGTTTGCCCAACCAGTTTACATGTGCTTTGTAGACTTGGAAAAGGCATTCGACCGCGTCCCTCGGGGGGTTCTGTGGCGGGTACTCCGGGAGTATGGGGTACCAGGCCCATTGATATGGGCTGTTAGGTCCCTGTACGACCGGTGTCAGAGCTTGGTCCGCATTGCCGGCAGTAAGTCAGGCTCGTTTCCGGTGAGAGTTGGACTCCGCCAAGGTTGCCCTTTGTCACCGATTCTGTTTATAACTTTTATGGACAGAATTTCTAGGCGCAGCCAAGGTGTTGAGAGGATCCGTTTTGGTGGCCTTAGAATCGCTTCTCTGTTTTTTGCAGATGATGTGGTCCTATTGGCTTCATCAGCTCGTGATCTACAGCTTTCACTGGAGCGGTTTGCAGCTGAATGCGATGCGGCCGGGATGAGGATCAGTTCCTCCAAATCCGAGGCCATGGTCTTGAGCCGGAAAAGGGTAGCGTGCCCTCTCCGGGTCGGGGAGGAGGTCCTGCCCCAAGTGGAGGAGTTTAAGTATCTCGGGATCTTGTTCACGAATGAGGGAAAACTGGAGCGTGAGATCGATAGGCGGATAGGTGCAGCGTCCGCAGTGAAGCGGGCGCTGTACCGGTCTGTCGTGGTGAAGAGAGAGCTGAGTCAAAAGGCAAAGCTCTCAATTTACCGATCGATCTACGTTCCCACCCTCATCTATGGTCATGAGCTTTGGGTTATGACCGAAAGAACAAGATCTCGGATACAAGCGGCTGAAATGAGTTTTCTCCGCAGGGTGGCTGGACTCTCCCTTAGAGATAGGGTGAGAAGCTCAGTCATCCGGGAGGGACTCGGAGTAGAGCCGCTGCTTCTCCACATCGAGAGGAGCCAGTTGAGGTGGCTCGGGCATCTGGTTAGGATGCCTCCTGGACGCCTCCCTGGTGAGGTGTTCCGGGCATGTCCCACCGGGAGGAGACCCAGAGGAAGACCCAGGATACGCTGGAGGGACTATGTTTCTCGGCTGGCCTGGGAACGCCTTGGGATTCCCCCAGAGGAGCTGCTCCAAGTGGCTGGGGAGAGGGAAGTCTGGGCCTCCCTACTTAGGCTGCTACCCCCGCGACCCGACCCCGGATAAGCGGAAGAAAATGGATGGATGGATGGATGTATAGCACCTTCCTACCATGCCTTGCATTGACCAAGGTGCTTAACAGGACAGAAAATATAAAACCGGTACAATAAATCAGTGAAAATAGAATAAAAAAACAACAGCAATAAAAGAAGGCAATGGAAATAAAAATGCTACATACTAAAATACCAAAAGTAATAAAAGTTACACACTGAAAGCTTTTTTGAACAAGTGGGTCTTCAGTCTGGTTTTGAACAGAGTCAGATCAGAGGTGGCACGCAGCTCAAGGGGGAGACTGTTCCAGGCTTTTGGGCCGGCAACAGAAAAGGACCGGTCTCCCCATTGTTTGTACCTTGAGCGAGGCACCTCCAGCAGGTGTTGACTGGCAGAGCGTAAAGCTCTGCCGGGCTGATGGACTTTCAAAAGTTCTGAGATGTAGAGAGGAGCAAGTCCATTCAGAGCTTTGAAAACAAACAGCAGCAGCTTGAACTGTATCCTGAACTGAACCGGGAGCCAGTGTAGAGAGGACAGGACAGGAGTGATGTGTTCATATTTTCGTGTGTTGGTCAAAAAGCGGGCGGCAGAGTTCTGTACAAGCTGTAAACGGGAGATGGAAGATTGAAAATGTATAGAAAATGTATTCCTCTACACCAAATTATCCAGGAATTCAGAAATATAAACTTTCTGGTATATTAGTTTAAATATTTGTTGACATATCATCAGAACAGTCACTTCAATACTGTCCATTTATCAAAATGCTCTAACAAACAAAAACTCACATCATCAACAAGTTTAATTCAAAAGACTATTGTAAGCAGTTTTACTGTGATATATTTACTGGTACATGCACAGATTGTCATAAGAACTTCTGTAACTCACTAGGAAAGATAAGTTTAATTTAAATTTTTGTCCTTCAGATTATGAACTCTTGTTTGACACAGGTGTTGATAAATTCCAGAAGTTTGTTAAACTCAGTTCTGGTGGTTTTGGAGTGATGACAGGATGCATCCATGCAGCCTACGTGAATTATAATTCTGTGGACAGAGGGTGGGAGTGTGTGCAGGCTGGGGAGTTTTGCAAGAATGATGAGGACTGTGGCTCCTTGTATACAAAGTGTAATGGCATTGAAGTAATGAATATATGTTGGGACTGAATAACCATAAATGAGCGTGGTCGGATGAAAAAGGGTGTGAAGCAGTGCTGGGAAGCGCTAATCCAAAAATTAGTTCCGCTATTTCTAAAGCACTTATTAATTTATTTAGGTCCGCAATTTCAAAAGCGCTTATGTATTAGCAACGTTAGCGGACGCTAATAAGCTAACGTGCTAATGGCAAACTACTTTTTTAAATCCAATAGATTTGACCATTTCGTGAACTCTCAAGCTCAGAAAAACTTGTCCTATAACGTCAGCTATGAAATAAATTTTTTTCTCAGCAAAGAAATAATTGTTTTTACCGTGTTTTCTTGGAAAATCCTTAGCTTCTGTGGCTGTCGCGGACGCCATTTTGAACAGTGCTAATGGTGAACTACTTATTTAAATCCAGCAGATTTGACCATTTCATGAAACTCTCAAGCTCAGAAAAACTTGTGCTATAACGTCAGCTATGAAATATATTTTTTCTCAGCAAAGAAATAATTGTTTTTACCGTGTTTTCTTGGAAAATCCTTAGCTTCTGTGGCTGTCGCGGACGCCATTTTGAACAGTGCTAATGGTGAACTACTTCTTTAAATCCAGCAGATTTGACCATTTCATGAAACTCTCAAGCTCAGAAAAACTTGTGCTATAACGTCAGCTATGAAATATATTTTTTCTCAGCAAAGAAATAATTGTTTTTACCGTGTTTTCTTGGAAAGTCCTTAGCTTCTGTGGCCACCGCCATTTTGAAGAGAGGACAAATGGCGAACTACTTTTTTAAATCCAGACGCGTCGCATAGGCCGCTGAGAAACATCCATAAGTTCACCCTCCATGTTAAAAACTCTTCGTCTGACTTTTCGAAAACAAGCAATAAGGCTGCAGAGTAACACACTGGCTGCTAACTGCTAACTCTCTAGCCAAGACACTGAGGGGGGGACGCTTTTTTGTCACGGCCCACATCCGGCGCTGACAGGATATGGTCTGTTAGCAGTCGTCCGGTTGATTTAAGAGCCCGTGAATAAGTTTTTTCATTTTTACTGATAGATAATTAGTTATTAGCGGTACTGCATTTCAATAAAAAGAGCGCAAATCCGCTTATGAATTATAAAAGTTAGTCAAGTGCACTGGCTCTCCTCAAGGATGTGTGTTAAGCCCTCTTAATAATAATAATAATAATGAATTCAATTTATAACGCACTTTTCATTAATGAAAATCTCAAAGTGCTACAAGGAGCAACAGAATTAAATGACAATAAAACAGACAATAAAACAAATAATAAAACATTTAAAATCAATAACAATATCAGCTAAGATCAAAAGTAGAATCATGAGGAGGTAGAGTATGCTCGGTCGAAAAGAAAGGTCTTCAAGTCGCTCTTAAAGTCAACCACAGACTGTGGGGCTCTTAGACAGTCAGGAAGAGAGTTCCACAGGCGGGGGGCAGCCACACTGAAAGCCCGGTCTCCCATGGTCCTTAATTTGGTTCTCGGAATGTGAAGGAGATTGCTGTTCTGTGACCGCAGCGAACGGGTGGATGAGTATGGAATGAGAATATCCTTCAGATAATCTGGTGAAGTTCCGTGTAAGCATTGATGTGTAATGAGAGCAGTTTTGTACTGAATTCTGTAGGCAACAGGAAGCCAATGAAGGTTATGGAGAATTGGCGTAATATGTTCAAATTTACGAACTCTCAACAAGATCCTTGCTGCACTGTTTTGAATATATTGAAGTTTCTGAAGGTTTTTGCCAGGGATTCCAATAAACAGGGAGTTGCAGTAGTCGAGCCTGGAGGAGACAAAAGCATGGACGAGCTTCTCAGCATCGGAAAAAGTTAGGGATGGGCGAAGTCTGGAGATGTTTCGAAGATGGAAGAAGCAAGTTTTAAACAGATGCTTAATGTGATTTTCAAATGTAAGATTGGAGTCCATTTTTATTCCAAGATTAGTAACAGAGGTGGAGAGGGGGATGTCTTGTCCAGAAAAGGAAAGTCTTGTTATAGGAGATGTTTGTACCTGGTGAGGGGTGCCAATCAGTATGGCCTCAGTCTTGGAGCAGTTTAATTGAAGAAAGTTCTGATTCATCCATGCCCTAATTGCCTCCAGGCAGGCAGAGAGGGCAGTGAGTGAAGATGGAGATGACAAGGTGGAAGATGAGGATGCTCCAGTCCTGATGTAAAGCTGTGTATCGTCGGCATAACAGTGAAAAGAAATGTTGAACTGATTAATAATTTGACCTAAAGGCAGCATGTAAAGGGAAAACAGCAGGGGCCCCAGAACCGACCCCTGAGGGACACCACAGGAGACACAAACTGTCTGGGACGTGGCGTTGCCAAGACTAACACATTCCAGCCTATTGGAGAGGAAAGATTTGAACCAGTCCAGGACTGTGTCGCAGAGACCGACCTCCACATGAAGACGGTGGAGGAGGATACTATGGTCCACAGTGTCGAAGGCTGCAGTGAGGTCAAGGAGGACAAGGATGGAGGGAGAGCCAGTGTCAGCAGCCAAGAGGACATCATTGGTAACCCTCAGCAATGCAGTCTCTGTACTGTGAGCTGCCCTGAATCCAGACTGGAACTTCTCATACAGGGAGTGTTGTTGTAGGTGGTCCTGCAGCTGAGCAGCAACAGCTTTTTCCAGCACTTTAGACAGAAAAGGGAGGTGTGAAATTGGGCGGTAATTAGAAAAAATGTCGGGATCCAAATTAGATTTTTTCAGAAGAGGCCTAATGATGGCGGTTTTTAGAGGCAGTGGAACATGACCAGATTGTAGAGACTGATTTATTATTTGAGTGATAAGTGGGCCTATTGCAGAATGATTGGTTTTTATGAGAGAAGAGGGGAAAGGATCCAGGGCGCAGGATGAAGGCTTCATTTTCTTGATGATGGCCTCCACCTCACTCTGAACAACTTCGTCAAAGCTGTTTAGGGTCCCAGAATGCAGACGGGTGGGTGGCACACTGAGAACGGGGAGGTTGTGGAGCTGAGATCTGATAGTGTCAACTTTGGTTTTAAAAGATGAAAGAAACAGGTCACATTTTTGAGCAGAGTCCTCAAGAGTTTGCTTAATGGGATTAAGCAGACGAGTGATTGTGGAGAAGAGCTGTTTAGAGTTTCCAGGGCAGGTGTTGATGATGTTAGAATAATATTTGGAGCGTGCTTCTTTAAGAGAATAGGCGTATGCTTTCTGATGTTCTTTATATGCCTGCTTATGCACAGACAGACCAGATGATTTTACACGTCTCTCAATAGCACGGCCAGTTGCCTTCATCTTGCGCAGCTCATCAGTGTACCAAGGAGCTGAGCGCGAGAAAGACACCAGTCTTGTCTTTAAGGGGGCGTGTAGGTCCAGGAGCTCCCGAAGAGATTGGTTGTAGTAATCCACAGAGTCATCTGCAGAAGGATGATTGACAGCGGTCAGGGTGTGAAGATCAGCAGACAGAACATCAGGGGAAATGTTTTTAAGGTCACGGAACTGGATGGGTCGTTTTGGATTTGAAGCAGGCGAAGATGAAGGCACTTCCAGGGAGATGACCCTATGGTCTGAGACACCCAGGTCATATACAGATAAGTTATTGATGAGTACAGTGTCTGTAATCACCAAATCCAGAGTATGCCCCCTGCTGTGCGTAGGGGCGTCAACATGTTGAGTGAGATTAAGAGAGTCCAGAAGAGACTTAAAATCTGTTGCCAGAGGTGAAGAAGAATTGTCCACGTGGATATTCAAGTCGCCAAGAAAAATAGTCTTCACAGGGGAGGTGCAGAAAAAAGTGAGAAGGTCATGCATCTCTGAGTTAAATGAAACATGCGGTTTGGGAGGTCTATAAATTAATATAACATTCATCAGGAGTGGGGCTTTGAAGCTGAAAGCCAGACATTCAAAAGAGGAAAAGTCCTGAGAAGACAGATGAGACAATTTTAAATTACTGCGATAAATTACAGCCAGACCACCACCGCGGCCAGTGCTGCGGGCTCTCTGCAGATAACTGTATCCAGAGGGACAAGCTTCATTCAGAGAACTGAACACGTTTGGTTGGTGCCACGTCTCTGTAAGACACATGAGGTCCAAGTCCTTCTCCAGAATGTGATCATGAATTAAACATGACTTGTTGGATAGTGACTGCACATTGAAAAGTTCTAATTTAATACCAGTTGGAATAGGAGCTTTTTGAACCGGTTTAAGCAGACTGAAGTCCACTCCACGTTTTCCTCGCCACTTCGTGCGCAGAGGACTACAAAGGCCTACAGACGCAGCGTTCTGATGACGCCATCGAGGTGCGACACGTCTCTCAGTCCAGACAGCACTAATCGAATCAGAGTTCGCTTGAGAAAAAACAGTTTTCTTTCGAGAGCTTCTATGGATGTAACGAGGTCTACGCAGAAGTCCCAGTTGTTTGATGGTGGAAATAGAAGGAGGAATGGAGCAGTTGTTAAGTTCAAACAACTGCGAAGCGGAATACGTCAACATCCACGAGCCGGAGGAGGCTAACACAGAGCTAGCCGCTAGCAGCAGGCCCACGGCTCCGAGAAAGATATACAAGAAGCAGAGAGATGTAACTCGAACGAGCATTACCTTGAAGGAGTACAGGAGAGAGTCCAGAACAGTCCAGAGGACACAGGAAGTTGAGAGAGGCAGCAGGTAAGCGAACAATAAGTGCAGCTACGTGATACTCGAAGCTAAATTCGTGTTGAAGCTAGCGGGAGCTAGCAGCCCCTACTAACAGCTCTTCTGTTCACTCTGCTCACACATGATTGTGCAGCCACCCATCCAGGCTGTCATATTGTAAAGTTTGCAGATGATACAGCTGTGGTGGGCTGCATCACGAACAATGATGAGTCCAGCTACAGGCAGGAGGTGGAACACCTGGAGAGCTGGTGCAAAGACAATAACCTTCACATAAATGTGAAGAAGACAAAGGAGATGATTGTGGACTTCAGAAGGAACAAACACACCCACACCCCACTGAACATAAGTGGATCTGCAGTGGAAGTGGTCTCCAGCTACAAGTACTTGGGTGTACACTTGAATGATAACCTCAGCTGGACCAACAACACCACCAGCCTGATCAAGAAAGGTCATCAGAGACTCTACTTCCTCAGACGACTGAGACGAGCTGGTCTGAGTAGCCCGGTCCTCACCTCCTTCTACAGGTGTGCAGTGGAGAGCATCCTGTGCTCCAGCATCAATGTGTGGCATGGAGGTTGCACAGCTGCGGAAAGAAAAGCTCTGCAGAGAGTGGTGAAGGCTGCACAGAAGATGTTGGAGTCAGTCTCCCCTCTATCACAGACATTTACACCTCCAGATGCAGGAAGAAGGCCACCTGCATCATGAAGGACCCCACTCACCCTGCACACACACTTTTTGCCCCACTCCCCTCAGGAAGGAGGTTGAGGAGCATTAAGTGTAGAACCACTAGACTGAGGAACAGCTTCTACCCTGAGACTGTTAGACTCATGAATAAACAAATAATAAGAATAATCACTGCAAAATATCACATCATGCTGATGCTGATCTGTTTCTTGTTGCTGTGTTCATCTGTGACCATTTGCTCATACAGACTCATGTTCGTGCGGCTGTCTGTTTGTAATGATTTTGTTTTTCTATTACATTAGTGCTTAGTGTATTTCTAGTTGATATTTTTCTTAGTCAATCCTAAATGTTATTACTGTTTTTCTCTTACATTTTGTTGTTGGATGTAACTAGGACCCTGTGTTCATAATCTCATTTCATCACATGCACCACATGCGGTGCAAATGACAATAAAGATTCTCTGACTCTGACTCAATCCGCTGTAAAGCTAACAAATTGTTTAGGTCCGCTATAAGCGGATTAGCGCTTTAGCGCTCCCAAGCGGTCTGGCGCCCACCTTTGGTGTGAAGAGATGCTGATGGTGGACAAATGAGGCTGTGTGTAGGGGAGGGGTGGTGGAGATTTGAGGACGATTTTTGCACCAGTGACAAAGACAGTGGAAAAGGACAGGTGAGCTGTGGCACTAGTATGATCTGTTTTGTGGAGACACAGTGAGGCCTGGTACAGGAAGTTCGGAGGGGGGAGTATTTTGAAGAAAAATTGAAGTTAATGAGTCCCCGAGGCTCAATGGGGTTAACCTGTGTAAATAAAAGTTGAATTAAAGTTTGCTGTGGACTTTGGGCATCCCCAGCCAGGAGGGAGAAGTCTTGCAGACTGAAAGTGTCACATCAGTTTTTCAGCTGGATGCTATGATGCACTGAATGATGGGGGTGTTTGTCTCTCCAGTTGTGAGTAATGCTCCAGGACTGGGTTGTAGGCTCAGAGGGAGTGGAGGTGGCCACAAAATTCAGCTTTGTTGACATTGTGAATGCTTTTGTGATGCTCTCATTTTGTTTGGATTTGTTTTTCTTTTTATTGGCTTGTTTTTTTATTGGCTTACAGATGCATCATGTGACTTTTTAATTTACTGCACCTTTGCAGCTTTGATTAATAAAAGGTGTGTGCTCCTTCAAACATTTTTCTGGGTAAGTGAGGTGAAGCAACACGAAACCAAATTCAAGCGTCACGTTTAATGCTGAGCCAAAAGTGAACTCTGTTAACAGGTTATGGGCCCAGAGTGTTTGAACAGTTTGGAAAAATGAACAGAAGAGAAAAGGAAATGGCATCCAGCCGATGGTCAAGACTTCTTTTTGATGGAGATGAGAAAAACTACAAATTATGGGAAACAAAGTTTCTAGGACATCTTCGATTACAAGGGCTCAAAGACAGTAACGTGCAGAGGGGGGGCTAGGGGGGCTTGAGCAACTGCCCCTTTTGCTACTTGCCCCCAAGTGCCCTTTTGGTCAATTTTTTTTCCTATTCCTAAGCCCTCCTCTGACACATAATAACATGTACTAAAATTGTTTATTTTATTTTATTATTTTTATTATTATTATTTTTCTTTTGTATTTTGCAAGAAAAACAACATAATAAGCCCTCCGGTCACGTACCAACACTACATTCCCCACAATGCAACAGTAGTAGTAGGGGTGGGGTCAATCCAATCCGGAGTCGTGTCTCATGAACCCAGAGTAAGACCTGCCTCACATTCAGGAAATCCCTTTTAGTTTGCAGCCAGCTACAATGTGTGGATTGAGTGAGTAGCACTTTAGCTAACAGCTAGCCAACTTTTCATCGTAACATGTCCGCTAAGTGGAAGTATTTTACACTAAACACTGCAAGACAGCAACGTGCAATGTCTGCAGAGCCATAGCGCCACATTAAACTGCGGTCAAGTTAGTTTTACGTTGGACATTCGAGCTCCGGGGCTTCAGTGGGATGCCACACTCGCTGAACCGAAACAGGGAGAATGACCGCGCCCAGCTGCGTCCAGTCCGATCCGCCCTCTGACCGTCTCGTAGGACGGACAGGCGGAGAGCGGCTGACCGAAATCGGAGCGCCCGTCCCGGATTGAACAATAAAAACACACCACTGAAGCCACAGAGCTCAAATGTTCACCGAGAAGTTGCTAAACTTCATCATGATTAATGACCAACAGCTATCAGCTGTAGAAAATGAAGGATTTCACAGCTTGATACTTGCAGCCAACAGTAAACAATCATAAAAAAGCATCTTAATTAAAAATCACAAGAAATCTGTATTAAAAAAAACAAAACGTAACATAAACAGCTACATTATAAAACAGTGTAAAATACTTCACACACAAACAGAGTGGTGTAGTGTACGCAGTCCAGTGCAGCGAGGACTGCCCAGACTGCTACATTGGAGAAACTAAGCAGCCTCTTCACAGAAGAATGTCTCAACACAGGAGAGCAACCTCCTCTGGACAGAACTCAGCTGTTCACCTCCACTTCACGGACAAGGGTCACTCTTTTGAGGACCAGAATGTTCAAATTTTGGACCGAGAGCATAGATGGTTTGAGAGGGGTGTGAAGGAAGCTGTTTATGTTAAGAGAGAAAAACCTTCTCTTAACAGAGGAGGAGGTCTGAGATTTCAACTTTCCAAGACTTATAACTCAGTTTTGGGGCTGATTCCCAAATGTTTTACACCGGATGGGAGCAGAGGTGTCTTGTCTGTGAATTAGACTAGCAAAGTTTTTTTGAGAAACCTCTGTTGTTGGGTTGTGAGGTGTGTTTTTGTCAATTTACATACAGTTGTGTGTCTTCTGTCAGAGACCTCAAGGGAACCCCCTACTGTTAAGGTGTGATCTGTCAATTTACATGTATGTGTTACCTCAGCTTGCAATTTACATATGTTGGTGCGTGACTCCTAAGAATGTTATAACTCGCTTCTTCCATCTTCGAAACATCTCCAGACTTCGCCCATCCCTAACTTTTTCCGATGCTGAGAAGCTCGTCCATGCTTTTGTCTCCTCCAGGCTCGACTACTGCAACTCCCTGTTTATTGGAATCCCTGGCAAAAACCTTCAGAAACTTCAATATATTCAAAACAGTGCAGCAAGGATCTTGTTGAGAGTTCGTAAATTTGAACATATTACGCCCATTCTCCATAACCTCCATTGGCTTCCTGTCGCCTACAGAATTCAGTACAAAACTGCTCTCATTACACATCAATGCTTACATGGAGCTTCACCAGATTATCTGAAGGATATTCTTATTCCATACTGATCCACCCGTTCACTGCGGTCACAGAACAGTAATCTCCTTCACATTCCGAGAGCCAAATTAAGGACCATGGGAGACTGGGCTTTCAGTGTGGCTGCCCCCCGCCTGTGGAACTCTCTTCCTGACTGTCTGAGAGCCCCACAGTCTGTGGTTGACTTTAAGAGCGGCTTGAAGACCTTTCTTTTCAACCGAGCATACTCTACCTCCTCATGATTCTACTTTTGATCTTAGTTGATACTGTTATTGATTTTACTTGTTTTATTATTTGTTTTATTGACATTTAATTCTGTTGCACCTTGTAGCACTTTGAGATTTTCATTAATGAAAAGTGCGTTATAAATTGAATTCATTATTATTATTATTATTATCATGGTGCACTAAGATTCATAACTGGCTGTGATTATCGTACCCACCATTGCACCCTGTATTCACTGGTTAAAGCTGGGGTATGTAACATTGTAATGTAGTCTGTAACTTTTCAAACAATATATTTTTAACATATTTCTTCACTCTGTCACTATCTACTGACAGACTGATGTTAGACAAAGTACTCTCTGAAAAAAACTATAGTCCCCTTGCTTCTCTATCAGCATTTATAAAAACACTGAAAAAAGAGTGACCCGGACAATGACCAACCAATAAAAACAGAGTTGTTTGTCACGCCCCAACCCACGCCCCCGCCTGTCACAGCCTCAGCGCCGCGGCTCGTTCTCATTCAAAGGATTGCAAAGCGATGCAGGACTGACACAAATGTATTAAATATCCCTTCTTCATCCCAGAGCTGGACTTTTATTTAGTTTTTTTGCCAAAAGTCAAGTGATCGCTTCATCCTCCACTCACAGGAATGAGGAAATGGATTTGTCACGACTCACGAGCGAATTAAATCATGTCCAAATTGGCTGGTGATGCTATGCTGATTACAGGGTCTTTTTGTGTTGTTGGACGAGTGATTCATGGTTTTATTATATTTTTTAAACCGTTATATTATCATATAAACACAGAACTTCGCAGCGCAGAGGACATGGAGCGGGGGCGGAGCATTCCAGACATTCCAAACCTGCGCTGACAGAAAGAGGAAATCACGAGCGCATGTCCAACGTTGCTTCGTGAACCTCTGCTGATTTCTGCTGGTTTTTGTGTTGTTGGACAAGTGCTCCATGGTTTTATAATATTTTTAAAAGTTTTTTTTAACATATAATCACAGAATATTGAAGCGCTCCGAGCAGACACACAGCAGGGGGCGGAGCAGAACTCAAGTTCAACAGAGAACGGACTGTAGCTCTCCCTCTGAGCCATATATAGCTCTGAGGGGGAGGGAGCAGAATGCTTTTCTGCGCTGAAAATATT
>JBBPBX010060664.1:3198-13623 GCA_038048925.1 Garcialebias charrua
CTTAAAAGGAGTGAGCTGAGAAGCTTGATCATTTTCTTTGTACAATAAACATAATTGTATAGAGCTTGTTTCAGATTGTTTCCTTTCCCTTGACCTACAAGTAGCTGTTGGTGCTGCCAGGCCAGCACTGTAAATAAGAACTTGTTCTTATTGTTTATACATGGTTAAATAAAGGTTAAATTAAAGTTTAGTACTACAGGAAAATAAAAACAGGAACAGTATTTTTTTTAAAGTTACATCCATTTATCCATCCATTATTTTTTACCCACTTCTCCCTTTATGGAGTCACGGGTGCCCATATCCAGCAGTCACTGTGCGAGAGGCAAGGTACACCCTGGACAGGTCTTCAGTCTATCACAGGGACAAATACAGGTAGTCCCCGATTTACGAGCGCTCTGATCTGCGAGGTTCCAGACTTACGAGCTGCACATTTTTGGAAAAAACGAAAAAAATACTGAGTTTTCATGTGTTTTTTCACTTCAGTTAGCAAGTTAAGCATATAAACACACGTTTCCGATCATTTTTATGCACTCAAAAGTAGTTTTTAGATGAAAATAGAGTGTTTTTAGGTGCGCTAGCGAAAACCGTTCCAATTTACGAGCGGATTTCCGGATTTACGAGCGAAATGGCGGCCGTTCCAAATTACGAGATTTCCGGTTTACGAGCGCCTCGTTGTAACGGATCTCGCTCGTAAATCGGGGACTACCTGTAGAGACAAACAAGAAAACAACCATTCACTCTCTCACCCACACCTGGAGACAATTTAGAGTTACCAGTCAGCCTAACATGCATGTTTTTGGTCTGTGGGAAGAAACCGGAGTACCTGGGAAAAAACACGCATGCACAGAACATGCAAACTCCACCCAGAAAGGCCCCTGGCCAGGATTTGCACCTGCAACCTTCTCACCGAGAAGCGGCAGCTCTACCTACTGAGCCTAAAAGTGTATCATAAAAAACACAAACATTTTTGATCAAGCCCTGGCAGCCTGATACTAAGACTTTGACATCAAAACATCTGGACCCATGGGTTGTGGATGGGATTGTTCCAGTGCACAAGCTATATCCAACTGGGATCTGGGGAAATTGTGAAGCTGAATCAATGCCTTTGCCTTGACCTTGACCTTGACTCCATCTTCCTCTGGGCGAGTCTCAGCTGTTCTTGCTGTGTGACAGAATATTATCTTAATGTAGTCAACCACTGCCTTCAGTGTCACATTTCTTTTTCAACTTGCTGTACAACAAGATCTGGGTAGACTGTTGCTGTTTGATGTTGAAATGCCATTCACATAAAATCTTAATTCAGAATTTCCAAAAAGAACACTGCCTTGCATGGAGCGCATCAAAGACTTTCAGATTTGTTTGCCCTTGTAATGATTTAGGAATCTTAATTTTAAACTGCAGTAAATCAACAATTTGTGACCCAATTGTACCAGCACAGCTAATACAGTACATAATGTTTAGAGTTGCATATTTGTAGCCATTATATAATTAAAGTGCCAGCCTACAAGAGAGCAATGTCTAGGCTGAAAGTAGAATGTCCTAAACAGGGAAACATTCAGCCCTTGTAAAATCCTAAATGTTCATCATGTCAAAACTAATAAAAGTATTTTAATTTAATTCATTCACACGTGGTTAAAATTGTCTACCTGTTGGCAAATCACACTGATGGGGCAAACAATACCAGCAGAAACTAATCTGAGAGGATGGCATTAATCCTCTCATGTACAAAGGAAAAGACTGATGCACATATTTGTCTTCATGTGTAAATAAATAAGCCTATGCAAAAAACAAAACAAAAAACTGAGCATTCACCTTATGCATCAACTGCAAGTCAATTCTGTCTTTAACGCAAGTACATAGTTTTTTTTGCCGATGCAGTGATGTGGTTTGATTCCTTCTTTGCTTTGCTCTGCACAAAATGACTTTCCCCCTGATTGTATCATTATATTCCCATCAGAGCAAATTGGCTCACCACTGTCTGGAACAGAATAACTTCCATGGCAGCCATGTGTGGAGATAAACAGAAACAAAAGGAGACTAAAAATAGCCTTTACCATATCTTCATAATATTTTTTCACTGCTTTAAGTTTCATTCTTCATTTTGCTTTCATTCCTTCACAGTGTGTAACTGTGATCTGGCACGATCTGGCTTCTTCCAGAAGAAGGGAGAATATATTTGTACGGCTGACTACCAGCGGTTGTACGGCACACGCTGCGACCGCTGTAACAGCTTTATCACAGGAGAGGTGGTCTCCGCCCTGGGCCGCACGTACCACCCCAAGTGCTTTGTCTGCAGTGTCTGCAGGTATGTAATCTCTTACAAACACAACGCACACACACCCCGCACACACACCAGAGTTCCATTCGGACCTAATAACTCCGGCCGAGGACGGCCAGAGGCGAATCCAAAGTCCTGAAATGATGACAGGGTGTTTATTCAGCTGGGCTCCTCTGAAAAGTCCATGGAATTCCTCAGAAGAAGGTTTGGGAGGGTGAGAGCGTCAGGTTTACAAAACTTCTACAGGTGTGTTGAGATAAGACGGCCTGTCAAGGCCAGTCGGGGGGCCGAATGTCAGATAAAAACGATTGTTTTGGGAACAGGCAGAACTTTAATGACATCTACCTTCAGTCTGTGTCGGTCCACTCGTTTCAGAAATATCCAAATTAAAATGACCGTACCAATGGAACGTGCCTGAGAAAATCCCTGAGATCTAATCCATCCAGCCAAAAGTCTGGTTTCTCGAGACATGAACCAAGCCATCATGTAAGGCAGGCAGCCTGACCAGGTCCAGATTAGCTGCAGACGTCTTCCTTGTGTGTTGATAGACCAGGAACCAGCCAAATCCAAAAAGCAGGAACCAGTTATCATAAATCCAATTAAATATGCATCCTTAAGATCTACAGATGACAGCAGAGATAGACACATCATCAAGTCTTCCAAGTCGATGAGATATCCAGCTGTGTGCATGCAAACAGGGCAAATCAGCTTGCCTACAGCCTGTCTTATTTTTGAAGAAATGTTATCAATTGTGTTGAGGAACAAACTGACCAAATTGAAGTCCGTAGTTATGATTCGGAAGATTTTGTAGAAGAGAGGCTCTCAGACAGTTTCACAGACAAGACAAAGCAAAAGCAAAGCGGAGACCGAGAGGAGACGTCCGCCCTTGAGAAGAGCAAGCGTTGATGATTAGAGGACCAAACCCCAAAAAACAACATGTTTTAATTAAGCTTTTACTGCTTTTGTAAGCAAATCAGTTTGACACAATAGTTTTAAAACGTAATGAAAGGAAGATATAAGATTTATTTTTATTAACAAGTCACCAAATGGATATTAACATACAAAATGCATAGCCTAAAAAATCAACTCTAAAGATAGACTATTACATCTTCACACATCGTTCACAATCTATAAAAATGATCAAAGCGTCACAAAAGCAGTTACAACTAAGTAAAAAATAATAAACACATCAAAAAAAGCTTTGGATAAATTAAAAGAGGATCTAGATAAACAAGACTGGAATGACGTGTATGTTGATGATGTGAACAGAACTTATGAAGTGTTTATGAATATCTTAGAAGCTCTGTATGAAAAAAATTGTGTGCAAAAAATATACAAAGAGAAATATTGTTGACCAACCATGGATGACGAAAGGGTTGAGAAAGGCTTGTAAAAAAAAAAATAATATTTGTATTCATGCTTCTTTAAATTGTGATCACAAAACACTGAAGAAAAATATAAGAAGTATAAAAATAAATTAGAAGGGATTATAAGGAAACATAAGAAGGAATATTATAGGGATTTATTGAATAAAAGTAATGGTGATATGAAAGCAACATAGCGAGTAATGTATAGTGTTCTGAAGAATCATAAAGTAAAAACGGGTATTTCACAATATGTTGTAAAGGACAACAATGAAATTCATGATGAGAATGAAATTGTAAATGGATTTAATCAATATTTTGTGAATGTTGGATCAAGCCTTGCAGCTAAAATACCAAAAGTAGATAATAATGTGAGCCATTCAATTATAAGGTTGTGCAAACAGTATTTTTCTAAATGGAACTAACAAAGAGGAAATAATGAATGTAGTAAAAAATCTTACAGACAAGAGATCAAAAGACTGGGTGGACATGGATATGATGTTTGTAAAGGACATAATGAGTCATGTTATTGAGCCGTTTACATATATATGTAATTTATCATTTTCAACAGGAATATTTCCAGATAATATGAAAGTAGCTAAGGTAGTTCCTCTTTTTAAAAATGGTGATAAATGTGTGTTCAACAATTATAGACCTATATCCTTGTTACCACAGTTTTCAAAAATTCTTGAAAAACTATTTGTGAACAGACTAGATCAATTTATAGATAAACAAAATATTCTAAGCAACAGTCAGTATGGGTTTAGAGCAAAAAACTCTACATCAATGGCTCTCATGGAATTAATGGAACAAATAACTACTGCTGTCGATCAAAAACAATATTGTATCAGTATTTTTGTTGATTTAAAAAAAGCATTTGATACTATTGGCCACACTATGCTCCTTGAAAAATTGAACAAATATGGTATTAGAGGACCAGCATTAAAGTGGGTATCTAGGTATTTGAAAGATAGGAAACAGTTGTACAAATAAATGATGTAAGATCTAACCTCTGCAATATAACATGTGGAGTTCCTCAGGGCTCTGTACTACCAAAGCTATTTATTTGCTATTTATTTGATATGTGAATGACTTGTTAAATGTGTCAGGGCTCCTTAAATGTGTCCTTTTTGCTGATGATACCTCATTTTTTTGTTTGGGTAAAGATATAGAACAGATGTTGGAGTTGATGAAGACAGAATTACCGGTAGTCAAAATACAAACTTAGTTTAAACTTAATAAATTATCATTAAATCTAGATAAAACTAATTACATGATATTCAGTAATAAAAATAAGAACTGTTGATGTTCCATTTAAAATTGATGGTGTGGAGATTTGTAGAGTGAGTGAGGTGAAGTTTTTGGGTGTTATCATTGATGACAAACTGACATGGAAACAACACATAAATTCTGTAAGAATAAAAATAGCTAATTCGATTGCAGTACTGTACAAAGTCAGAGACTTATTAAATGATAAAGCTCTGTATTTGTTGTATAACACAATCATTTTTCCACACTTAATATATTGTATTGTTGTTTGGGGAAATGTGTGTAAAACAATTACAAAGCCTATTTTTGTATTACAGAAAAGAGCTGTAAGAATTATCACTAGAAAACATTACTGTCATCCATCAAGCACATTATTTTATAAACTGAAGTTAATGAAGTTGGGCAGCACGGTGGCACAACTGGTAGAGCTGCTGCCTCTCAGCGAGAAGGTTGCCGGTTCAAATCCCGGTCCGGGGCCTTTCTGGGTGGAGTTTGCATGTTCTCCCCGTGCATGCGTGGGTTTCCTCCGGGTACTCCGGTTTCCTCCCACAGACCAAAAAACATGCTTGTTAGGCTGATTGGTGACTCTAAATTGACCCTAGGTGTGAGTGTGAGAGTGGATGGTTGTTTGGTGTGAGTGAGACAGGTCCCTCTTGTAAATGAGTCCCCGTGACTCAACGAGGCTAGCCTGTATAAATAAAGGTTGAATGAAAAGTTCCATGATTTGGTAGATTATAATATTTTATCAGTTATGTATAGGGCGCAGAATAGCGCATTACTTTTAAATATCCAAATACATTTTGTTAAAAGACAAAGTTGTTATAATCTTAAGGGGACAGAGACATTTGTAAAAACCAAAATTCAGAACTACCGGTAGTTTGAAGGGACGGTCTACCTCAATCCAGGGAATGGGATTTTGGAATGGTTTGAAGAATGAAGTTAAAAATACCAAGTCAATGTGTACATTTAAGAAAATGATCAAAACTGAATTGTTAAAAAATATATATGAAGTAGCTTAATGTATATTGTATTAGAGTTAAAATTTTAGAAAGAGTTTTTCATTTTGTTCTGTTACTGAAGATTATTTTTGATTGAACTGATTGTTTGGAAAAAAGGGGCAGATATAATAAGAATTTTTCTTCCTTCTGCTACCTTTCATTTTTTTATATTTTGGATGTTATCGTTTATGGGATTGTTTTGTATTGTATTTTAAAAATGAACTAATTTTATAAATACTTTGAAAAAAATACAGACGAACAAAAATATTTTCAGATCAAAATTATTTGGAAAAATATAGAACAAGGCTATTTTAATTTAGACATAAAAGAAAGTCATGCAAAATTAAGCTGAGTCATGCTGTCGCTAGTGACGGAGCGATTTAACGTACACCCACACTACAGCACAGAATAAAACTGGTGTGTGCATGAAAAATAAATTGAAAAGGCCTACATTCTACAACTATGCTTATATTAATATTTTAATAAACAAAATATATATAACAAATAACAGACAATGGGTAAAGATGATGGATGATGGATGGATGGATGGATGGATGGTAAATGGAGCTTATTTATATAGCGCTTTCCAGCCCCCTATGAGGGGCCCCAAAGCGCTTTACAATACCAACCATCCACCCATTCATACACACATTCATACACCGGTAGCGGCAGACTGCCATGCAAGGCGCCATCCAGTCCTACCGGGAGCAACTCGGGGTTAAGTGTCTTGCCCAGGGACACAACGACACATGGTGTGGGGAACCGAGATTCGAACCTCCAACCTTCCGATTGGGGAACGACTGCCATTACCACTACGCCACGGCCGCCCCTAACTCTTTGCCCATGGATGGATGATAAATGGATAGTTTTTCATTCAACCTTTATTTAGTCAGGTAAATCTCATTGAGCCTCGTGGACTCATTTACAAGAGCGACCTGCTACAAACTAAAGAATGATGAACAGCAATGGTAGAATTTCCTTAAACAATAAACAATAGAAAAACATAAGAGAGAAATACAGAATTTAATTTAATTTTTAATTTTTATTTTAAACAAAGTATCAAAAACTAGCAAAACATTATAAGATAAATGTATAAAATCAAAAACAAGAACATCTCTTTTCTGATTAACTTCTGCACTCTATTTTATTTATTTCAATTCCTCATCAGTGAACGTACTGCCTCCTCCTCTAAGTAGATTAACACAATGTTATATTGTGCATTGTTATTTAGTTTTATTTCTGTTGTATGATTCGTAAAACTGCATCAAAGCCCGAGACCAGCCCGGCCTGCACATTAATCACATTAATATGGACAGGCCTGGCCCTAATATGGGTAAGTCCGGGCTGGGTTATGGGTTCCGGGTTTGGGATAGAAATGACAGCTCTAACACACACACAAACACACATACCCTTCCCACACACACATATACACACAGATATTGTCCTTAAGCTACTCTCAAACAAACAACTTATTAGTGGTCCCTTTTACAAGACAGAGAGCTTTGGGCAATTGACCAAAAAGGATCAGGTCTCCCAACAGTCTCCAAAACCAGCCAACAATTTTGTTCTTTTGGAAACAATACAAGGATCCTTGAGCACTTGTTAATGTAAAAAAAGTGCAATGTCTTGCAGTTTTCATAGATCTACAGAGATGTCTGAGTACCCTTGAACTTTAATTGAGAGACTAAGAACTGGTTTTCCTCCAGAGATACTGTAGATAGCATTGAGAATGTAGTGTGGACACAAATTATCTCACTAAGAGACTCTTTAATTTTTGTTCTAATTCAAACAATCAAAGAATAACCTTGTGTTATTTGTATTATCATTATTATTTTCAATATGTTGATAATCAAAGTGACTCTGTTTATTCCAAGTGACAGGTCAAAATGGTCTTTCACTATTTGTTTAAGTGTTAAGACAGTTTAATCGGTTTTAATCATAAAAGCTGGCGTCTGTCTTATATTTCACTTTTCTCCTACTCTTCTTCCTCCTCTCCCTGACCTCCACTAAACTCCTCCCACTTTCTGGTTGAGCTAACCAATAGGAAAGCAGCGAGTACACGGAAGTCAGGCTCTCTTTAAAAGTTCTAACTTCCTTGAACTCTTCAGTCTGTTGGAGAGTTGAGATGAGATTTTCTCCTGAGCTGTTGGACATTGATCATGAGCCAAAGGTCTTGTCCTCAATAAGGGTTTACAGCACGCTCGCTGTAAATCCGAATGAGCTCAAAGCTTAAAAACCTTTGAATAAAAATTCCTTATAAAGAATATTTTATTTGGAAAATCAACCGGACTGCCGCTACTTCAGTCAATCAGGCGGACGCAGGAGACGCTGGAAAAGTAAACGCTAACCAGCTGGGACGTAATCTGTACCTATGGACTCTTTACGTCTAAAGGCTGGTGTATTCTCTTACCGAAGCTAGACTGACCGTCTTTCAAGGTAACGAGTTGTTGTTACTAAGCGTACCTTCGTTTAGCTGGACGTCGCACGGAGAGCGTGCCATTCCTGGTTGAACTCACTCAGTTACACAACTTCCCCCTTTCCTTCCTCCTACTCCCTTTCTTTGCCAGGACAGTAATATTAAGTTAAAAGTGCCTTCAGATATAAGTTAATTACCATCTCATAACTTGATCTGTTGTTCCTTAAATATATGTCAGCTAGTAGAAAGTACAGACATGTAATTTCCATCTGTTTGATGTTAAATTATAGGAAATTGAAATCAATCAATCAAAGTGTACATGCATGATGTTATTTTAATGATCTGTTAAATAAATGATTGCATTTCCTTGATGGGTCAAATATAATATTGTCTCATGGTCACTTATCCACCTTATTCCTAGCCCCCATGATGCCTTGCGCAAATTATGTGTACGACTTCCGCCGGAAGTCAGAACCGGCTCTTTTTTTACACGCTAGCAATGCACTAACCGGTTTTCGGCAGAGGTTTTAGGTCATAAAATATGTGGGAACACGAACGATCACAACTCAAATGTGGAGATATTGTTTTACCGCTACCTACAGCTATTGAGGGGTGGGAGGACGACTTGAAGAAGTGGCCGAAAATAACGTGCACTAGCATATTTAGCTACTAGCATACTTAGCTACTTTGTTGACAGTTGCTTCAGATGGCGAAGCGATGAGCAATCTGAAAAGCTCTGAAGCTTATTAGTATCTTCACAGTAACAAGGTTGGTCCTGTTATGTTAAGAGAGGTGGGACACATTCTTATTTACCTTAAGGCAAACATAGAGTCCAGTCAAAGCCTTAAAAATCCACATCTCCAGGTCCAGCTAACAATGATGTGTCTTGGACTTTTGAGCTGCAAGATGTTTATCTGGACACCAACTGAGCACCTGGAGCTTGACATTTCTTTTGACAAAGACTTTACTGATTCACAAATGAAGCACCTTGAGAACTTTTAATAAAATACAGTAAATGAAAACAAATAATGAAATAGACAGGAAACGATCTTTAAAAACTTGATAATGAAAAAAGTGACATTTAGATAGAAACAGTAGTTTATTGCAAAGAAAATTCATCTCTGCCCAAAATACCTGGATGTCTAAAAAATACAGTAAACGAAAACAAATAACGAAATAGACAGGAAACGATCTTTAAAAACATGATAATGAAAAAAGTGACATTTAGATAGAAACAGTAGTTTAATCCAAAATTACCTGATATAGTGCACACAAAAAACTAACCTTGTGAGAAGGTTAACAGTCAACTATTGTACATAACAAATGAATCATTTTAGCAAATACTTTTCTAATGTAATATAGTTAACATTGCATCCTTTAAAAAACATGTTGAGTTGTGTTACGTTTACAGCAAGTACACCAGTACTGTACATGTTTGAGAAAAATGTTTACATTTAATGTCTTCTCACTTCTCACTTGAAATAAGCTGGCATCCTTTGCGTGTGAATGCTGGAATGATTAAATTGACACCATACTCTTGCAGCAGGTCCCTCACTGTGAAACCACGATCACCCATCACCTCATCTCCAGCACGCAGATAGTCCAGAAACCCAGAGTTCTGTGTTATATACCTGTCACTGCATTTACCACCATAAGCATCTGAAATAAACATGATTATTCCAGAGGGAGAAACAGCCAATAAATATTTCACAGTGTTATTTGCATGTATGATTCACTTCTGGAGTCCAAGTTTTTAGCTTTCTGCAAAACATGTTGCTTTAATTGTTTCACGGGGCAACCATAGAATAAGGTCGTTGGTTTGTTCTGACATTATGTCAATCCACATTCCAACAGTCATGCTGCATGTGACTGTGGTGGTGTTGAGCAGCTCCACACTCTCATCAAGCCCATCTGAAAGTAAAAGTACAGTATACAAGCATTAGGGTTCATTTATGAACAGACACAGACACACCTAGATTTTATATATATAAACGCACACTCACACCTAGATTATATATAAATAAACACACACACACACCTAGATTATATATACAGTAAATAAACACACACACCTAGATTATATATATATATATATATATA